>JAODAL010013738.1:0-90124 GCA_025379985.1 Phyllomedusa bahiana | reverse complement strand
GAGGTCAGCTGCTGCACCTTAGGATGGTTGGACGCTTACTGTTGTCTCTTTATCAATCGCCTCTCTGAACGACTGCTGGCGCCATGAGTAGCGAGGAGCAGGAGCATCTGGACCGGAGAGGATGTCAAAGAGAAAACAGCTGCCTTCTGCAGAGGTGGTGAGAGCCTTGACTGGCTGAAATGGCCATGCGTGCCACTGGCCGCTGCTGCTGCTGCAGCGGCAGGATGGACCACCACATCTGAGCCACGTTTCTCCCAGGCCACCTGATGGTTACGCTGCATGTGTTGACGCAGGGCCTTTGTGACAAAGTTAGCTCCCTGGCCACGCTTCATCTTTCTGCCCACAGATTCTACATATACCATATTCGGCTCCTCCGGTGTTTAGCAAAGAACTGCCACACCGCCGTGTAGCTGTTTTTACCGCCAACGCTCGCACTGAGTGACTACTGCCGCCGCTTGCCTCGCTGAGCCCCTGTGCCGCTACTGTCTTGGACCATGGAGAAGCGGGTTTTCTACCCCGTGGCCGCTTGGCTCCCGACCTCACACTGCTGCTACCCTGCTGACTCACGGCCACACAACCCACTTGCTGGCTGCGCCGCTGCCTGACGCGCAAGCTGACGCCCTCCTCTCCTGACGATGATGAAGCCCTTGCGTCACCCGGCTCCCAAGTGCGGTCGGCTACATCATCATCTATTTGTGTTTCATCGTCACTACTGTCCTCATCACCGGTCTTGGTAAGCCTTGGCTGACCTCTCACCACATGACCTCCCATGCCACTCTCCACATCTTTACTTTGCCGCCTACTGCAAGAAGCTGGGGATATTGGCCCCATTTCTTCGCTGCCAAGTAGCTGCTGACTGCCCTCCTCAAATTGTTCATCCTCGCTATATAGTGGCGCTGAGCCCAGACCACATGTAGATCCCTGGCTCGAGGGAACTGGATGGGACAGAGAGCGGGTGAGGACAGGTGAGAGGGCCGCTTGACCCGCTCCCGGGCCATGCCAACTAAGTGTTGTGTCTTGAGGTTCCCACCGACTCTTGGCTGGGGTTGTCAGATGTCATCTGGGAGGAAGAGGATGACCTAGTCATACCATATCAAGAACCCTTGAGGTTTGCTGACACAACACCCGTCGGCCGCTTGTGGACAGCGGCAGTTGTGGCCTCACCGTAGTGACCCCTGCTGCGCGTCCCATTGCTGTGCTGCGACCTGGGCCGTTTCAGAATGTTTTGTGCCACTGCCATCGCGTTGCAGAGCCTGCCACCTCTATATCTGTCTGACTTTACTGTTTGTTCTACAATGTACAGACAATGTTTGATGAGCTATCTTGTATATGATTAAATATACACCCTGTTTTTGGACTCCAATTGAACCCAGTAAGTAACGAAGCTTGGGTAACTTGGGTTATAATATTGGCTACCACAAATGGCTCAGGGATATTTTTGCTTGTATGTGTCGTTTACATAGCACTGTGTGTATTTCTAAATGTAAAGCAAAAACAGGATTAATTAACACCTTAGCTTGGAATTATGCTACCAAAGGAAAAATGTATAAATTTCGGTTTGAAAAAGACGTTATTTTTGTCAGCACAGCAGCAGATAACAAGCTTAATTAACCCACTGGATGTATTTTGCGCATAGAATTGTAGCCACCACAAACTAGTAAGTTTGTAGCGTGTTACAATTGCGTGTTTTCTACTCCACCAAACAAGAGATACTGTTTTAATTTTCCTTTGATTGTGAATTAGGCTACAAAAAAAAAATATATATATTTGGGTCGTTGAAAAAGCTACGGTTTATTTTTGTCAGCCATAGACCAGCTAAACAACGCTAATTAACCCCTGGACTGTAAAGTGCGGCCGAAAGAATTGAAGCCGCACAAACAGTAGCTTGTGTAGCGTGTTACTATTGCGTGTTTTCTACGCTCCCACACAACAAGAGATTACAGTTGTAATTAGCCTGTTGCTTGTGAATTAGGCTACCAAAAAAATATATATATATTTGGGCGTTGAAAAGACGGTTTTATTTTTGTCAGCACACCAGCAAACAAGCTTAATTAACCCCTGGATGTAAATTGCCGCCAAAGAATTGAATAGCCGCACAAACTGTAGTAGGTGTTACAATGCGTGTTTTTCTACGCAAACAAGACAAGAGATACAGTAGTAATTAGCTTTTGCTTGTGAATTGGCTACCAGAAAATAATATTTATATTTGGCGTTGAAAAAAGGACGAGTTTTATTTTGTCAAGCACCCCAGCAAAACAACGCTTAATTAACCCTGGATGTTTAAATTTGCGCCAAAGAATTGAGCCGCACAAACTAGTAGCTTTGTAGCGTGTTACATTGCGTGTTTTCTACTCGCCACACAACAAGAGATTACGTTTATTAGGCTTTGCTTGTGAAATTAGGCTACAAAAAAATATATTTTTATTTGGCGTTGAAAAAGACAGTTTATTTTTGTCAGCACACCAGCAAAACACGCCTTAATTAAACCCCTGGATGTAAATTGCGCAAAGAATTAAGGCCGCACAAACTTGTAGCGTGTTACAATTGCGTGTTTTTCTACCCCACATAACAAGTGATACAGTTGTAATTTAGCCCTTTGCTTCGTGAATTAGGCTACCAAAAAAATATTATATATATTTGGCGTTGAAAAAGACGGTTTATTTTTGTCAGCCACACCAGCAAAACACGCTTAATTAACCCCTGGATTGTAAATTGCGCCAAAAGAAATTGAGCCGCACAAACTAGTAGCATTTGTAGCGTGTTTTACAATTGCGTTGTTTGTCTACGCCACACACAACAAGGAGATACAGTTGTATTAGGCCTTTTTGTTTTTACTTGTGGAATTAGGCTACCAAAAAATATATATATATATTTGGCAGTTGACAAAAGACGGTATATTTTTGTCAGCACACAGCAAAACAACGTTAATTAACCCCTGGATGTAAATTGCGGCCCAAGTAATTGAGCCGCACAAACAAGTAGCTTTGTAGCGTGTTACAATTGCGTGTTTTCTAGACCACACAACAAGAGATACAGATGTAATTAGCCTTTGCTGTGAATTAGAGCTACAAAAAAAAAATATATTATTGGCGTTGATAAAAGACGTTTATTTTTGTCAGCACCACCAGAAAACAACGATTAATTAAAACCACCGGATTGTAAATTGCCGCCAAAGAATTGAGGCCGCCACCAATGAGTAGCTTATGTTAGGTGTTTACAATTGCGTGTTTTCTACGCCACAACAGAGAACCGTGTAATTAGCTTTGCTGTGAATTAGGCTACCAAAAAAATATATATATATTTGGCGTTGAAAAAAGACGGTTTATTTTTGTCAGCCACACCGCAAAACAACGCTTAATTGAAACCCGCTGGATGTAGATTGCGCCAAAGAATTTGAGCCGCACATAACTGAGTAGCGTGTTACCCCATTTGCTTGTTTTCATACGCCACACAACAAGAGATACAGTTGTAATTAGCCTTATGCTGTGAATTAGGGCTACCAAAAAAAAAATTATATATATTTTGGCGTTGGAAAAAGACGGTTTATATTTTGTAAGCACACCAGCAAAAAATATCGCTTAATTAACCCTGCGATGTAAATTGCGCAATAGAATTCAGCATCCAAAAAATTGAAGTGGTATTTGTATTGTAAAGAAACGCTGTTTCTTTAAATGAAATACAAACCAGGAAACTGGCTTAGATCCCAATTGGATATTGAATGTTTATGCTGCTGCAGTGGACGCACACTGGTTTCAGATCCCAATACCCCAAAAAATCAGAAATAGAACATTCAGAGAACAGTCTCTGAGACAAGCTGAGACATCCCCACAGAAATCGCTTGTATAAAATCAGTTCTTCAGGAAAGCGCTATCACCCGCAGCCAGCACCTTCCCTTTCAGTAAAGTGTGAGAGAGTGCAGGCTCCCAGCGGCCCCGGCCGATGCGGTACTTATATAAGTTGTGCGGTGACAGTCACAGAATCCCGCGGTCTCATGATTGGCTCATCTCTGCACATGTCATGCAGGCTAGGCCCTTCTTCACCTCCCAGACGTGCTTTGCCCATGTAGGCCTGTGCTCGCAGACATTCTATCAATCAATAGCATCACTTCGGTTCACCGAAGTACCCCAAAGTTTCGACTTCGTCCGAACCGACGGTTTCCTGAAATTCTAAACGAATTCCTCTTCGTTAGAATCAATTCGCCCATCTCTACTGTGGTCCACCAAGCCAGAATCAGTACCATCGTTTACTATTCACTAATGCGTTTTCTAATGATTCTCTTTTATTTCCAGGCCTATCTATAGCTTTTATAAATGTTTGGCGCTCATTACTAATGCGCACAAAGTTCACGTAATGAGTTAAACATAGGTGAGGCGAACTTTAGACGCTATTTATGAATACACAAAAACCATCTTCATACATTCAAGCACATTATACACTGAAAAATAGCTGCGAAAATGCACTTTGATGCACCTAGTTCCATACATGTCTCCCCTAGTCTCAAGACCCTGTTCATACAAAATCAAACAAAGCTAAATAACATGCATGCATATAACCTTGTATTATTTCTTAAATAAAAAACATTTAGACATTTAACATGTACCCTCACAAGAGAAACAGTATCAACTACCTAAACATGCAAGCATATAAAACATACTCCAAAATGTAATTCTATATCATTTCAATACCTTAAAATGAAAAGTATGTATAAATGCATGACACCAATATATTCCGTCTGTATTTAATGACTATTTCCAGACTAGGCTGAAATATAGATGCCATGTGTGATGTCTATAATAATACCACCATTTTATATCTCTATTATAAATCCAAATGAAGAAATCTGAAGATTTTTTAAAACAGTTGGAATTGTTGCGACATATTTGCTACATATTTTTAGGCATTGGTATAATGATATAAAAATAAGAATGTTTAAAAATGTATCAAAACAATAAAATGGTTAACATTTTATTTGGACCATAGTTTCTTTTATAGCCGAATGCATTATTGATATTCCAAAAATTGTCCTTTAGAGCTCTCAAATATTCACTAATTACAATTACATGATTCTGTTATCCTTGCCCCATACAGCAAAGCTACCCATTGAGCTGCAAAAAAAACTGAAAATCAACCTATTGTGTAGGCACCTATGGCTAGTTTGAAAACTGCAATCTTTCTAGATTAATTTACAGGGGAAATCAGAGAAAAAGTACCACTGTCATTTGAAAAATTTACCTTTATAGAAAAATAAGATCGAGAAGGCATCACTGTATCGTATGTCCACTACAGTGCACAACCATTTTGAGATATTACTTTATCTTACAAAACAACAATAATGTCATCACTAAAGGACATATGGGGATGAAAACATTGGGTGACATCTATGAACTTTGGTGCTAATAGGCCAATTCTAAATAGCTTTCAGCAGTGTAGAATAAGCCAGAATGTATGAACCTGTTCTTCTGCAGTACATACATGGTATTGTAGTTCCAATACGATAAGTCTGGCTCAGACCACCTTTAACTTGGTTTGGCTGTTCTAACTGTTCTCCGCCTAATTTAGGCATCAAACATTCATAAACGTGTCTAATCCTATGAATGTGATGTGACACAACCCCAGAACGCCCCCACATCTTTGGCGCATTACAAAGTGTCAGGGAAGGCACAGATTGTGCCAAAGCTTGAAGTGCGACTGTTTATACATCTATAGAACAGGGCTACGCCAACTTTTGGCGCGCAGTATGCCAGAATACCAGCACAGCCAAGTTCATACATGTCACCCACTGTTTCTATCACTACAAGAATACTTATTATATTTATATCAAATTACTAATATTTATTCTAAAAAATATTATTTGCCTCATGAAAGGGCACATTTTACATGACAATACTTTTGACATCATCAATAATCTATAATAACTCCATGTCTTAGTTTTCATGAAGTTCTAAAACTGGATTACATGGGTGCACAGATCTGTTTGACATTGGGATATTTTATATTATTTGTTTAATTCTACATTTCAAACAGTAGTTTAAAGAGAAATTACAATATTAATTGGGAATTGAGTGATTTCAAAATCCTTCCATGACACCTTTTGGTTTTCTAGCGATTCTCTGATCAGTTTATACAGTAGTTTGAGCTCATAAAATGTGGTAATGAATTGGTTATATACAGTCATAAGAAAAAGAAAGTATACCTTCTTTACATCCTATGATTTATCATATCAGGACATAATGATAACCATCTGGTTCCATTTTTATTTAATACGTCTCTTGATTTACATAGTTTTAGAGGAATGTTGGACCATTGTGCTTTACAAGGCTCTCTCGGTTTCTTGATGTTTGTAATTTATGCACAGCTCCCTTAAGTTCAAGCACAACATTTTAATTGGGTTAAATTCTGGAATTTGACTTAGCAATTGCAATATCTTAATTCTTTTCTTTTACAGCCATTGTGTTGTAGATTTGTTGGTATGCTTGCGATCATTGTTCTGTTGCATGAACCGTTCTTGGTCAAACTTTAGCTGTTGGGTAAATGGCCTAACATTAAACTTAAAAATGCTTTGCTGTAAAGAGGAATTCAGGGTCAATTCAATGACTGTAAAGTACCTAGGTTCTATAGCTGTAAGACAAGCCCAGATTATCATCTCTACACCCACCACTGTGCTTTAGGCAATGTTCACACGGCTGATTCACGCCGTAATTGCAGCGTGTGTACGGGGCGGGGGGGTGGGAGAGGGGTGGCATCTCGCCGGCCCAATAGACTTTCATTATCCAAAGCGCGTATACCGCCGGGATAATGTTCATGTAAATTTAAACCCACTCGCCGTATTTCGCGAGTGGGGAGACGAGACGGAATCCATAGTTCTCTATGAGAACTGTGGATTACTGTAATGACAGGGACGGATTTCAGCCGTATTTGCACGCAGTACGGCGCGCAATACGGACTGAAATCCGTCCCAAAATCAGCCGTGTGAACATAGCCTTATAGTAGATATAATGTTCTTGTGCTCATATACTTTGTTTGTTTTTCGTCAAATGTGGCACTGTGCATTATGACCAAACATCTCCAGTTTGGTATATTCTTTCCAAAGGACATTGTTTCAGAAGTTTTGTGGTTTATTCAGATGCAAATTTGCAAACTTAAGCCATTCTTTTTTCTAAAGAAGAGGCTTTCTCGTGGCAACCTTTTCAAACAAGCCATATTGGTTCAATCTTTTTCTAATTGTACTGTCATGAACTTGAACATTTAACATGCACATTTACACCTGTAAAGTCTGAGATGTAGCCTCAGTTTTTTGCAATTCCTCTGAGTATTGCATAGTTTAACCGGTTACTGCCGGAACCAGTTTTGGCCTCTCTGACAGAGCCCAATTTTTGAAATCTGACATGTGTCACTTTATGTGAGAATAACTTTTTGACACTTTTACCTATCCATGTGATTCAGAGAATGTTTTCTCATGACACATTGTGCTTTAAGTTAGTAATACATTACATTTCACAAATAATTTTTATTTGTGAAAAATATCAAAATGTCATTAAAAATTTGAAAAAATTACTCAAAATAGTTTATAACTAGCATCTACCATATGTCTACTGTAGGTTGGCATCATTTTTTACATTTCTTTATTTTTTTATGACATTAGGGGGATTAGAAATGTAGTAGTCATTTTCACATTTTCAAGAAAATTTGCAATATATCTTTTTTTTATGGACTAGTCCAGTTCTGTCATGGTTTTGAGGGGCCTATATGTTAGATACCCCCCATAAAGAAACTACACCCCTTAAAGTATTCAAAAAAGCATTTAAGAAGTTAAACCTTTTAGTGTTTCAAAGGAATTAAAGAAAAGTTGAGGTGAAATTTCAAAAGTTCGATTTTTTTTCAGATCTTTAATTTTTATACACTTTCATAAGAACACAGTAGATTAGACAAGTGAAAAGCAATATAATATTGATTACCCAGATTCTGATGTTTTCAGAGATATCTCATATGTGGCCCTAGTGTGCTATTTGGTTCTACCACAAGCCCCACAGTAGGAGGAGCACCTACCTGACTCTGGGGTCTCATTTTAATTCCGACTTAATTTAGGCACCATTTGAGGTTTGTGGACACCCTAAGGTGCTAAAACTTAATAAAACACCACTAAAAAGACCCCATATTGGAAACTACACCCCTTAAGGAATATATCCAGGGGTGTAGTGAGTATATCGATCCCACAGGTGTTCCAAACATTTTTTTAGCGTGAGGCTGTGATAATGAAGAAATGTTTTTTTCCAACAATCTGCAATTTTAGCTGAAAATGTTTCATTTTTACAAAGAATTCTGGAAAAAAAGCCCCTGAAATTGTGTTACTCAAGTTCGGCAATACCCTACATGTGGGTGTAAACTGCTGTTTGGGCACATGGCAGGGCATATAAGGGAGGGAGCTCCATTTGGCTTTTAGAATGCAGATATTGGTGGGTGCCATGCCGCATTTGCAAAGCCCCCAAAGTACCAGAACAGGGGAAACCTTCCAGAAGTTACACCATTTTAGATTCAACACCCCTCATGTATCTCATATAGGGGTGTATTGTGCACTTTGGGCACACCGGTGTTCCATAGTTATTTTTTTTTTTTTAGCATTGGGTCAAGAAAATGGTGTGGAAAAAATACAGTTCCATCATTTTTTTTTGGGTTTCAATTTTACAGCGTTCGCCAGAGTGTAAATCACTGGATAACTTTACTATGCGGATTGGTACAATTGCAATGATATACATTTTATTTAGTTTTTCATGTTTTATTACTTTTACACAATAGAAATATGTCTATAAAAATTGCATTTTTATGTTCTTCTGTTCTGACAGCCATAACTTTTTTATTTTTCTATATACGGAGCTGATTATGGACTTGTTTTTTGCGGAAGGAGTTGATGTTTTTATTGATACCATTATGGAGTGCATATGACGCTTTGATCACTTTTTATTAAGGTTTTTGTGAGGCATTTTGAACAAAATACAGCAATACTGGTAGTGTTTTTATTTTATTTTTTACAGCGGTCACCTTGCCGTACAAATGACATCCTGTCTTTACTCAACAGGTCAATACTATTACAGTGATACCCAATTTGTATATTTCTTTACGTTTTACTGCTTTTACACAATAAAAACACTTTTATTCATAAAGAAAACAAGTTCTTGCATCACCATAGTCTGAGAGTCATAGCTTTTTGTATTTTTCTGTGTATGGAGCTGTGTAGTGGCTTATTTTTTGTGGGATGATTTAATGTTTTTATTGGTATCAGTTTTTGGGGGGGACAAGGCTTTTTGATCGCTTTAAAATCCGTTTTTTGGAAGGCAGGATGAAGAAAATACTGCAATCCTAGTAGTGTTTTTTTATTTTTATTTTTATCAGGGCTCACTGTGCAGTATCCATGACAAGTTAGTTTTACTCTGTGGGTCGAGACAACTATGGCGATACCCAGTTTATATAGTTTTTTATGTGTAAGCACTTTTTTTCAAAAAAGTGCTTTTATTATGTAAAACAATATTTATGCATCGCTATTTTCTAATAGCCATATTTTTTTATTTTTCTGTATACAGAGCTATGTAAGAGTTTTTTGTTTTTTTTTTGCGGGATGAACGGTTTTAAAATTGGTACAACTTTGGCGTTTAATGAGTTTTTGATCGCTTTTTTTTCCCCTTTTTTAAATGTGCTGCGTTCCCCCGTAGGGGTTAAATTTAAACATGCCCATTTATTTAGGGGGTTTCTTAGGAAAACGCGGTGATCCCAAAAAATATGGGCCTATTTATTTTTTACCCTTTTTTGGGGGGGCAAATTGGGTTTTTTAAAGGGGGGAAAACCCTGGTGTACGTGTTTTTTTTATTTTTTTTTCCCATTTTTTGTGTTTTATTTTTTTAACTTTTTAAAATTTTTTCCCCCTTTTTTCACTTTTCTCCATGGGGGTTTTTGTAATAGCGATTTTTGATTCCTTTTTCAAGGAAGGCCAGAAAAAGGATTGTGTGTGTACGGGGACACCATGGTTTAGAAAAAGGCTGGGGGCTGCCCAGGTAGAAGCCCAGTGGTGGGGGGCTGAGCCCCGCTATTGCGCCGATCGAAAGGCAGGATTTGCTCATTCCTCTTCCCTGCAACTTTGTTTTTCCAAAATCCCCCATGGAGAGTTCACTCGGGGCCGGGTGTGATCGGGGAACCCCCGGCCCAGGGAAAAAAATTTACCCGCTGGGGTTCCCAAAGGGTGGGGCCCCGGAATTTTTTGGGGGCCGGGCTCTCCCGTAATTTACCCCCTTTATTCGGCCGAGGTCCCCAAGGGGCCCTTTGTTGCGGGGAACGCCCTTCCCCCCCTTGGGGGCTTTATGATTTTCGTCCTTGGTAAAAAAAGGGTTTTAAATTTTTTAAGGTAAAATTTTTCGGGGAATCCCCAGTAAAGGGGAAAGCCAGAAAACTAAATTTGAAAAGTTTTCCATTTTTGTTTTTTGGGTTTCTCCCCCTGTGGGAAGGGGTTTTTTTGGATTTTAAAAAAATTTTTTGGGAAAATTTGGCCTTAAAAATAAAACAAAAGTTTTTTGGGGCCAAAAAATTTCCAAAAAATTTTTGGCCCGGGGGGGAAAAATTTTCCAAAAAAACAATTAAAAAAGGGTTCTGGGAATTTAAATTGGGGGAAAATTCTTAAATTTTTGCAGCTTTTTCCCAAGGTTGGAACAGGACGGGGCCGGGGCCCCGGTTGAAAACCAATTGGGTGCCTCCCTTAAATTTTTGGCTGAGGGGGCGGGGGGGGGGGGTCTTAAAAACAATGTTTTTGGTTTTAAAGTTTGGAAACACCCCCAAAAAACCCCGGCCCCGCTTTTAGAAAAAAACGTTTTTTAAAACCCCTATAAAATTTTTCCCTTTTTTGGGAATTTAAGGGGGGGCAAAAATTTTTTGGAAAAAATTTCAAGCGGAAGGGGTTTAGTTGGATTAAAAAAGTTGAAGGCAATTTTGGGAATGGTGGAAAATTTAAAAAAAAGGTTTTTTTTTTTTAAAAGAGATCAGGGTTGGCCCCCCCCTTTTTGTCCCCGGGGGAGTGTGGAAGGGACGGCGGAAAAGCCAAAAAGCAGCAATAAAAGGGGGGCCCATTGGAACCCAAATGAAATTCTGGAGGTGGCAAAAACCCCCCGAGGAAAGGGCCCACAGAGGGGCACAATGATGAGGCGGAGGTCCGGGGGGCCGCAGTATGGGACCGGGGGGGAGGGCACCAAATTGACATTTGGAGGCGGTTTAAAACAGTATTGGGCCACAGGGGGCAAAAATCACAAGTGTGGAGGTCATGGCGGCGGCGTATGAGATCAGGCGGGAAAACAAGGGGAACATTCTGGGGCGGCAAAAACATTTTTTAGGCCACAGAGTGGCAAAAATCACACAGTGTGGAGGCCCAAGGGGGGCAGCAGTATGAGACGGCAGGGCACAATGACATTCTGGAGGGGGCCCAAAACCCAGTTTTAGGCCACAGAGTGGCAAAAATTCCACAGTGTGGAGGTCACGGCGGCAGCAGTATGAGATCGGGGCAGTGGCAAAAGGGCATTCTGGGGGCGGAAAAAAAGTATTAGGCCACAGGGTGTCACAATCCTGTGTGGAGGTCAAAACAGCGGGCAGCTGAGGTCAGCCCAAGTGGCAAAATTTAAACATTTGCAGGGGGCAAAACGTTTTTAGGCCACAGAGTGGCAAAATCACCGTGTGGGGGGTTTCACGACGCAGCACCCTGAGTTTTAGGCAGGGGGCCCCCAATGCATTCGGGAGGGGGGGAAAAAACAGGGGGAAAGGGGAAACGGGAAGGGCCCCAATAAATGGAGCGGGGGGTCACGGGGGGGGGCAGCGCATAAAAGTAGGCAGGGGCTCAAGGGACCAGTGTGGAGGGCAGGGGAGGGGGTCACGCCCCAAGCTGGGTCAGATAGGGCAAAATTGCATTCTGGAGGTGGAAAAAAACAGGAGGAAGCCACAGAGGGGCCACAATAAATGAGATCGGAGGTCCGGGGGGCAGCAGAATGGGTAGGCAGTGGCAAAATGAAAACAGTGTGGGGGGAATGGCAGCACCCACAGAAGCAGCTTGAGGTCAGGAAAAGGGTGGCAAATGACAAAGTGTGGTGTCCGGAACACAGCGGGCAGCATGGGGTATAGAATGGCACAATGACGGGAGTGTTGAGGGGGGGTGGAAATTTCCAGTCCCGGGTTTAAAAGATGGGGGTTTGGGGCAGGGGAAAGAAAACTGTCAGCGATGTGGGGAATCAGGGGGGGGGCGGCATCAGAATAGTGGCTGAGGCAGGTATTTTAAAACCCAGACTGACGCCTAAGGCATTGGTGTGGGGAAAAATCCGGGCCGATTTCCCGCTGATTCATCTTGAAAAAGATCATCTTTCCCACTTTTTTCCCGTGGACAAGCGGGTTCCCCTTTGGGGGGGTAACGAGGGCCCCCCGCCGCACTAAACCCACCCGTTGATGCCAAAATTTAACGGGGCCGGGCAGGACAGTTCTCCACTGCAAACTGGGCCCAATTTGGGGCCCAACACATCCGTTTGGCCCCCCAGTAGCCCAAAGGGGATATTCTAACTGAGGTGGCAGAGTGCGGGCCCAAAGGGAGGCCAAAACCCTGTTGGTTCAAGGACTGCCCCAGGTCCTGCTGCTGTGGGTTTGCCCTCCCCACTAGGGGGTAAAGGGAAAACCCGGCTCTTCGGGGGCTCCGCCCTTAGGTTAAAATATGGAGCTGGAAACGGTTCCTACCCCCCCACCTTCCCCCAGAAAGGCCGGGCACCCAGTAGAAATTGGGAGCCCCTGAAAACCCCCCCGGTTTCAAAAACCGTCAGAGGAGGGGGATGCCGCAAATAGGCACCCTGCCAATGTTTACGGGGGAAAATTTCCCCTTTTGTTTTGATTTTGTCTTCCCTCTAAATAGCGGGGAAAAAGGGCCCATTTTGGCCGGTGGGCGGGGGCCCAATGGGTGGAGAGCCAGAAGTCACCCCTCTGTGGGGATGAGGGACTTTTCGGTGTCCTTGCCAGGCAAAAAAGCATGCTGCGGGCCATCTGCAAAAAGGATTCCGGGGGCTCCCTGCCTCCATTTCCCTGTATACTGCCACGGTCCCTTGGGGGGTCTTCTCCCTTTCCTTTTCCCTCATCTCCATCCCCTCCTCCAGCTGTCTTTGCCCCTTTCCTCTCTTGTCCCTGGTAAAAAACCCCACTCTTTCCCGGGGACAATGCTTCTGCCCCAATGCCCTCCCCCTCCCCCCCCTTTTTCAGTCCCCAATGGACTCTGTGGCCACGGTTGTAGTCCCCAAATTTCCCCCAGTCCCCTGCCCAAAAAGATTTTTCAGCTTCTGTTCCAGGACATAAAGGGGCGGGGGAATGAGTTTATTCCCCCTTTGGTTTTTGGGGGTCTGACAAATAACGTCGCCCCCTCGAAGGGCCTCAAAAAGGGCAGGTGTCACGCTTGGGCTCCCACTGGTTACATCAAATTTTACAAGGGGAGTACTTCTGTCGGGCCTGGTTTCACCCAAAAAAAATTGTTAAGGGCCTTTCTCTGTTCTTTACAGTCGGTCCAACATGGGGCGGGTTTGGGAATTCCAGCGGGTGGAAACCCTCGCATATCAAAAGTGTTTTTGGGGGAGGGCCCTTCTGCCGCTGCAACTCGAGGAGGGTTTTTCCTGGCTTTGTACGAATGGATAAAGTGAATTTCACCCGTTTCCTGGCCCTTTTCAGGGAAAGTTCTGAAAATCGGTGGAAGAAATTCGGAACCCCTTTTTACAACCGATTGAACCCCCCAATTTCGGGCCCTGGAAAGGGGGCATGGGGCCTTCCCTCCTCGGTGAGCGCGGGGAAACCCTGTTTCCCATTGTCCGTCACCCCTGGTTCCCATTTTCAGTTGGGGGCGGAGAAAGCCACACAAACCGGGTTTCTTGCTGGAAAGGGCGCGGGGCAGTTCCCCCCCTGTGTGATTCGTTCGCCCAGGCCCAAACCCGGTGTGAACCTGCGTGACACCACTGTGCCCTAAACAGGGGGTATGATGGGCAGTACTTGTGGACGTGAGTTGGGGGTGGTGGTGGAGGAGGCGGAATTGGCGCAGGTTTCAGCAGTTTGAAAGGGAGGAGGAAAAACGGCGTTCTATCCCAAAAAGGGTTTGGTGTGCCTGGGCTGGAAAACTTTTACCAGTGGGCCGTAAAGGAAATTTTAAAAGGCTGACCGATTCGCTCCAGCGTCCGCGCTGCCCTTTCACCCTTGGGGAAAAAACCGATAAGCTCAAGGGCTGAACCCCCCTTCTGTTCTAATTTTTTATGAAGTGTGGGTTTCTGCCTTTTGGAAAAGAATTATTTCTTGGAACTCTCCATTTTCGGCTCGGGACAAGCCCTTGTTCTCTGAAAAGGTTGCGAGTCCCCCCATTTTGGGAAAAGGGGGAATGCAGTACAAAAAACTTGGACAGGAGGGACGGGAGCTTTCTGCACCTTAGGTGGTTGGGAATTTCCCGTTGTCTCTTTGCAAACCTCGGGATCGATGTGGCGCCAAAGGTAGCGAGGGCAGGGGGCATCTGGGGCCGGGAGATGATGGGCAAAGAGAAAAAAGCTCCCTTTGCAGAGGGGGTTTGGGGCCTTGATGGGTGGGAATGGCATTGGCGTGCCCCTGGGGGGCTGCTGCTGTGGGTTTCTGCGCCGGCAGGATGGGGGACACATCTGAGCCACGTTTCTTTCCCGGCCCCCAAAAGGTTTGGGGACGCTTTCTTGTGTTGGGGCCGGGCCCCTTTGGGGGCCAACGTTAGCTCCTGGCCACGTTCCTTTTACTTTTCAGATTCTACATATTTCCCAAAATTCGGCTCCTCCCGGGGTCTTTTGAAAAAAAACCCGGCCCCCCGTCCGAGTATCGGTTTTACCGCCCAAAGCTCCGCATGAGTGGGCTTTCTGCCGTCGCTTTCCCCGCTGAAACCCCCGTGCCGCTTCTTTCTTGGGGCCGGGGGAAGCGGGTTTTTTACCCCTGGCCCCCTTGGCTCCCGGGCCTTTAAAACTGCTGATATTTCCCGCTGCTCACGGCCCAGACCCAATTGCTCGGCGCCGCTGCCTGGGCGCGCAAGCCCCGACGCCCCCTTCTCCCGAGTGATGAAGCCCTTGCCCCACCCGGGTTCCCCAAATTGGGAGTGGCTACATAAACATTTTTGTGTTTTATCTCAAATGTGTCCCCCATCCCGGTCTTGGGATTTCCCAAAGGGGGACCTTTCACAAAAATGACCTTCCCCCTGCCACTCTCCACATCTATACTTTGCCCCCTACTGCAAGAGCGGGGATATTGGCCCCTTTTTTTCGCCAAGTAGCTGCTGATGCCCTCCTCAAATTGTTATCCTCGCTATATAGTGGCGTGAGCCCAGACCACTTTGTAGATCTCTGGTGAGGGAACCGGGTGGGGCAGAAAGGGGGGATGAGGACAGGTGAGGGCCCCGGGCCCCCTCCGGGCCATGGGCCCAACTAAGGGGGTTTTGTCGACGGGTTCCCCCGAATCTTTGGTTTGGGGGGGGGGCAGTGTCATTGGGAGGAAAAAGGATGAAACCCAGTCAAACCCAAACAAAAACCCTTGGGTTGCTGAACCCCAAAGGGCCGCTGAGACGGGGGCGTTGTGGCCCTTTACGAAATGACCCCCGCTGCGATGTTTCCCCCCGCTGTGCTGAAACCCTGGGCCTGTTCCAAAGGGAAAGTTTGTTTCCATGCCCCTCGGGAGGTGCAGAGCCCGCGACTTTCTGTCTGACATTTGTTTGTTCGAAAATGTAAGACACTGTTTGATGATTTATATCTGTATATTTATAAATTTACACCCCGTTTTTGACTCCAAATGAACCCCGTAAAAAGCTTGGGTAACCCCTTTGGGTATAAATTGCGCTCCACAAATGGGCCCGGAAAAATTTACTTGTAGGGGGCGTTTAAAAAAAACCCCTGTTTGTTTTTCTTAAAAGTAAAAAACACAAAAAAAGGTTAATTAACCTTTGGACATGAAAATTTGGCTCAGGAAAAAAAATTTTTATATTTTTTGGGGTTGAAAAAGACGGTTTATTTTTTTTCGCACACCAGCAAAAACAACCCTTTAAATTTAAACCCCCGGGTGTTTAAAATTTGGGCCCAAAGGAAAGGGGCCCCCAAAAATAGTAGCTTTGTTTTCGGGGTTACAATTGCTGTTTTTCTACGCCAAAACAACAAGAGATACAAATTTTAAATTAACCCTTTTCTTGTGAATTAGGTACAGGAAAAATTTATATATTTTGGGTTGAAAAAAAACGGTTTTTTTTTTGTCAGAAAACCAGCAAAACCCAATTTCTTAATTAAAACCCCCGGATGAAATTTGGGCCCAAAAAAATTGGCCCCCCAAAAATGTAGTTTTTTAGCGTGTTTACAATTGCTTGTTTTTAAGCCCCCACAACAAGAGAAAAAGTTTTAATTAACCTTTGCTTGTGAATTAGGGGTATAGGAAAAAAATTTTTATATTTTGGGTTGAAAAGACGGTTTTATTTTTGTAAACCCCACCAGCAAAACAACGCTTTTAATTTTAACCCCCGGATGTAAAATTTTTGCCAAAGAAATTGGGGCCCCCCACAAAAAAGTAGCTTTGGAAAAATGTTACAATTGGCGTGTTTTTTTACGCCACAACAAAAATATAAAGGTGTAATTAACCCCTTTTTTGTGAATTAGGCTATAGGAAAAAATTTTTTTATATTTTGGCGTTGAAAAAGACGGTTTTTTTTTTTTTCAGCACCCAGCAAAACAAAGCTTAATTAACCCCCTGGATGTTAAAAATTTCGCCAAAGAATTTAGCCCCCAAAAATAGTAGCTTTGTGGTTTTTCAGGGTTTCGTGTTTTCTACGAAAAACAACAAAAAGATCAGTTGTAATTAAACCCTTTTCTTGTGAATTTTGGGGTACAGGAAAAAAATTTTTATATTTTGGGTTGAAAAAAGACGGTTTATTTTTGTCAGGACACCCGCAAAAACAACGCTAAAATTTAAACCCCTTTGGGTGGGGAAATTTCGGGCCCAAAAAATTTTAGCCCCCCAAACTAGTAGCTTTTGCGGGGTTACAAAATTTCGTGTTTTCTATGCCACACAACAAGAGATTTCAGTTGTTTAAATTAAAAATTTTGCTTGTGAAATTTGGCCCACAGGAAAAAAATTTTTAAAATTTTGGGGTTGAAAAAAAAACGGTTTATTTTTGTCCAAACCCCCAGCAAAAAAAAGCTTAATTAAACCCCTGGATGTAAATTGCGCCAAAAAAATTGAGCCCCACAAAATAGTAGTTTGTAGGTTGTTACAATTGCGTGTTTTTTACGGGGCCCCCAAACAAGAGTTTCGTTGTTAAATTTAAACCCCTTTCTTGTGATTTAGGGTACAGAAAAAAAAATTTTTTTTATTTTGGGGTTGAAAAAAGACGGTTTTTTTTTGTCAGAACCCAGCAAAAAAAACGCTTAATTTAAACCCCCGGATGTAAATTCGCAAAAGGAAAATTTTGGGCCCCACAAAATTAGTAGCCCTTTTTAGCGTGTTACAATTGCGTGTTTTTTAGGGCCCCCCACAAAAAAGAAAATTTCAGTTTTTAAATTTTCCTTTGCTTTTGATTTAGGGCTACGGAAATTTTTTATATATTTTGCGTTTAAAAAGACGGTTTCTTTTGGGGGCAGCACACCAGCAAAAAAAACGCTTTTTTAAACCCCCTTTGGTGGGAAAAAATTTTGCCAAAGAATTGAGCCCCAAAAATAGTAGTTTTTTTAGCGTGTTTAACAATTGCGTGTTTTCTACGCCCCCACAAAAAGAGATACAGTTGTAATTAACCTTTGCTTGTGAATTAGGCAAACAGGAAAATTTTATATATTTTGGCTTTTAAAAAGACGTTTTCTTGGGGTCAGCCACCCCAGCAAAACAAGGCTTAATTAACCCCTGGAGGTAAATTGCGCAATAGAATTGAGCAGCCAAAAATGAAGGGGTATTTGTATTGTAAAAACGCTGTTTCTTTAAATGAATACAACAGGAGCTGGCTTAGACCCCAAATTGGTTTTATTAAAATGTATATGCAGCTGCAGTGGACGCACACTGGATTTCAGATCCAATACCCCAAAAAAATTAGAAATAGAACATTAAAGAACAGTCCCCTGAGACAAGTGAGACACCCCACAGAAATCGCTATAAAAAAATCAATTCTTCAGTAAGAGCTATCAGCCGCGCAGCACCTTCCCTGATGAGCACAGTGAGAGGAGTGTAGCTCCCGCCTCGCCCCCGGACTTTATTTAGTGCGGTGACGTCACAGAATCCCGCCGGTCTCTGATTGGCTTCACCTCTGCACATGTCATGCAGGCTATGCCTTCTTCCTCCCAGAGTGCTTTGTCCCATGTTGCGCCTGTGCTCGCAGCATTTTATCAATCAAAAAACATACTTCGTTCATCCGAAGTACCCCAAACTTCGACTTCGTTCCGAACCAAAGTTTTCCTGAAATTCTAAACGAATTCCACTTCGTTAGAATCGATTCGCCCATCTCTACTTATAACCCTTCCCAGAATGATGGGCATATAAATTTCTTCTCTTGATGATTGCTGATGTCTTCCTCCTTTGGTATTGTGTTAAAACACACACAAATACTCCAGACTAGCAAACTGCCAAAATTGCTTTTATATAGGTGGTCACATTTGCTGATGATCAGTTAAACAACATACTTTGATTAGCAGCACTTGGCTGCTCCTTATCTCTAAATTCCTTTGGAAGGAGTAAGGGGTATTACATTTTCTACATTTTGACCTCGTTTTCGTTAAATAAATAATTAGCCAGTGTAATTAGCCATGTATGGTCATCTGGGGTTGCATTTACATAATTTTGAGACCTTCCAAGAACCAGAAATTTTTTATTACATTCTGGTACGTAAAACCATAGTAATAATAGAATTCAGAAAATGTTCTCATGATTGTATGAAGTCTGGTTTACAAACCTTGATTGTATGTACATTAAAGTAAGTTGAGATAATAAGCTCTCAGATTTGGACTCCATCCTACTAAAATGCAGCTCCTAGCCCAGTAACACTACAGATGTCCTTAGAAATCCATGGGCACCCTCCAATGCATGTTTTCCCTGTAGTGGTAATTACACATCAGATCCATTTACAATAACTGATGACTATGGGGCACTATCTAGGGAATCTGCAATTAAGGGATATTTTTTTACCAAACCAGACACAGCCTTAAAATGGATGTCAAACTACTTCTGACATTAAGTGACCCTTATTGCTTGGTTAACCATCTCTTGTCTATGCCACCCATTATGTATGAAGAGAAGACTCCATAGAAAAAAATATTCTAATGCCCTTGGGGCTGGATCATCTCACCACGATTTCACCCATCTTGGAGCCCGTCCTTATTACATTTTTTTCGACATGTAAAAAACATTATTATTGATCTACTGTATAAAAGCCAAAAGCACTATATCACTCATTTTATTGCCAGCTAATCAGAGTCCATACCTTACTGATAAGAAGGGCTGAGCACATCAACATAAGGGTAGGCTGTAAAAACATCAAGTTGGTAAGACCATTAGTGAATAGTCTTTGTATTGAATAAGCTTCATTAGTATGAATGAGATGTTGTACATCATGTTTAGTATTCAACTTTTATTACTGTGGAATAATATATGTGCACAGAAAGGGTAAGATTTTACTCTGTGCATCAAGTAACCGATAGGTAATCACTCTTAAAGGCAATGTGAATAGTAGTTTGGTTCTATGACTGTGTCTTTTGAAGACCACAAAGGCTGTATATGGCATGCACAAAATTACAATTACATAACGGTTATTGAAAGAGCTGTTGAACCTTTGAAAAAAATGTAATAAAATGACAAAGAAAACCACAAAAACCTCTACTCATCTCTACAATCCCGTGGGGATCAAAGTGGTTTCGGTGGGTCTCACAAGTTTTTATTTACTAGCAGCTGGCACATGATCATTGTAGCCAATCATTGGCTTGTGTAGTCACATGGTATACTATTGACATCATGGCTTCCATTGCTGAACGGCAATGCAAATAATGTGGAACGTAACCCTTGAGGCCACTGGTTGATTGCAGTGGTAAAGTGATGGCTGTGAGACCATAGGGTATACTGGAATTTCTGTGCTGGATCAACATGAGATTGGAGAGATTATAGAGTTTTTTTTATTATTTTATTACATTTTTTCTCTTTTTATTTTTGTATTTTTTTTCAAGTTGGACAATCTATTTTTAACTATAAAGAGACTGATTAACAGTACAGGGACTGTATAGTCTTTTACACTTCCGGCTCCCATATGTTTAACATTAGTTGTTTAGAAATCAAAATTTATTTTTATCATTGTCAAAACTTTCTTAGCTATTTCTTTAACTGTAATAGACTCTAATGGACACAGTCATATATATGTGGCCACCTTTTCTCTTAGTTTCTATCTTGGTGCGGTTTCCCCCTTTGCTTAATTATCATTGGGAGCAGTGTTGGACTGGGGTGCTTAGGCCCACCAGTGGAGTTCATTCTTAGGGACCACTAGTGAAGTTGATTCTTGGGGCCCATCAATGAATCTGAATTTTGGGGCCCACCATACAGCTTCTGTAGATACTACACATAACTCTTGTAGTCTGCCTCTTAGTTTCTGCCTCTCTTTTAATACCTTTCCTTCTGAAAAGCAAACCCAAACCTGCGCATTCCCAGGAGCCACAATTGCCAGGGCCCATCATGTCCATGGGCCCACCATCGGGTTCTCCTGATATCCAGTCCAATAAGGTTCCAAGGTAAGGACCAACAATTATCTGATATTTATGGAATACCTTGTGCTTTGTGATTAAGAATTTTTATGGCCACACTTTAGATAAGATGATCAGCTAGGGTCAAACCCTATAAAAACTCATTGATCATAAAGACAAGAACGTTCATTCCCAAATCCTGGCATGAAGTTGCCATCTGGGTACAGTTATAGTCCATTGGAGAAATATAAAGAGCTAAGTTAACTTTGAAGACAATCCAAAAAATAAAAATGTCAGTACATCTAAAACTATTTTAAAGAAATTAGTATAGGCGCTCTCTGGTGCAGCAGCAAACACAACACAATATCGGTAGCACTCTACAAATGTAAAAAAAAAAAAGTCAAAGGGAATATAGGAATTTCAAAATGCATTTTTGCTACTTTAGGATATATGAAAATTTTAGGTTCTTTAAATACATTTTTTTATCAAAACTGTAAGAGCCTATCCACCAGCGACAGGGTGACCACAGTTCAGATGGGTACCTACTCTGAAATTTTTACCTCACTTAGGGCCACATGTATGAAAATTGTCTAGGTCTAAAACTCACTTTGTTTCCCATAGCAACCAATCAGAGCACCTCTTTCATTTCATATAGTGTTCTGGAAAAATGAGAGGGGCGCTCTGATTGGTTGCTAGGGGCAACAAAGTGAGTTTTAGACCTAGACAGTTTTCATACATGTGGCCCTTACTGTCTGTTTAGACCTCCATGTTTTCAGGGAGAGAAAATACCAGTTACATTCTGGTTTGATTAAAAACAGTCTGTGGATGGGCAGAGTGCACAAGTAAAATGGAGATTACCCATTCCACCATGCAAACAATCCAAAAATTGGTCAGCACATCCAAGACAAAGAAATTAGTATAGGTGCACACGGGCGTGGCAGCAAAGCTATTCAATCACAACACAATAACAGCAGCACTCTATATACACCAAAAAACAGTCAAAGAGAGTATGTTTTCAAAATGCATTTCTGCTTCTTTAGCATACATGAAAATGTTAAATTCTTAGCGTATATGTTTTATCAAAACAGTAAGGCCATGTTCACACGGCTTAAAATGGACCATATTACGGTCCGTAATTACGCGCCGAAGTGCGCAAATTACGGGCTGAAAACAGCTCAGTCATTACGGTAATCCACAGTTCTCATAGAGAACTATGGATTACGTCTCCTGTCCCTGCTCGGCGAATCCGCCGGGCGGGGAGATAAGTGACATGTGAATTACCAGCGGCGTATACACGCCGCTGGTAATGCAAGTCTATGGGCCGGCAAAGTGCCGGCACCCCGATCACTCCCCCGCTCCTGCCCCGCCCCCGTCCACACGGCGTAATTGCGGGGCATAATTACGTCCTGCAGTTAAGCCGTGTGAACATAGCCTAAGAGCCTATCCACCAGCAACAAGGTGACTCCACCCTTCCACACAGACTGTTTTTAATGAGAGCAGAATGTAGCTGGGACCTTCTCTCTCGGAAAATATGGAGGTCTGAGCAGACTCCAAGTGAGGTAAAATGTTAAAGTAGGTTCCCATTGAACTGAGGTCACCTGAGGTCATCACTGGTGGATGAGCTCTCACAGTTTTGATAAAAATGTACACTAAGAACCTGAAATTTTCATGTATCCTAAAGTAGCAGAAATGCATTTTGAAAAATTCCTCCATTCCTTTTGACTGTTTTTTTGCCATTTGTAGATTGCTGCTGGTATTGGGTTGTGCTTACATAGTTTTGAAGATAAGACATGACACAGAAGTCTTCCAATTGGGAAGTTTCTTTTTTTAGTGTTTCTATTTACTTGGCGATATACATTGTGTTCAGTATTTCCTCTTAATTTCCATTTAAATGGATTTTTGGGTTTGTGTATTATATGTCAGCCATATGCAACCATATGTCATATTTACAATAAATGTGATGAGTCTTTTTACAATATTCTTTTTTTGCATCTGTAAAGACATTATAATTAACTAATAACCAATATGGTATCTACATGCTTCTAACATTTTTATGTACAAGGATGGAATCTTTTGATCATAACTATTATTGTTGGCAAACCAAAAGATGTCGCTGTCATTTATAACCAAAGTGATAATGAAAAGGAAACAGTCACTGCATTATGTTTGCCGGAGGCAACAAAAACCTTGCAGGAATCTGATCAAGGGCAAACTTAATGACCTCACAAACCCATTCTGAGCTTGCACTAGATGCCCTATGATATATTGACAGAGGATGTTATGCTTATAGCTGTTGACCCATCCAGTAAGATTGAAAGCTGTACTTTGCTTGACCAAAAGACCATTCTGCTCCTCTGAGGAACAATTGCTATATTGTATGCTGTTATATATTAGTACTTTTGTATTTGGTACAAAAAAGTATAATACACAATAACAATATCATTTCTTTTCATTGTATGAAAGTTTATCAGAAATATAAGGATACTTTTGTATTAGGCTGCATTGCGCTGCTTTATCAGTCAGAGTTGTATATTAGTGTATAAGGTTTAGGCCTCCTATTATTAGAAAAAAAAATAAACTACCAGAGTTTTAACATATAGCTGTATATGGGCGCAGCTTAGTTAACAGAGGCATTGCTGAAGGAAATGCACAGTTTGCAGTAGCACGAGGGCCATGGTCAATGAGGGAACGCAAATGCCTCACCACCACAAAAGAAGATATTAGTATTATAAATGGCAAATGTTAGATAATAGGCACCATTTCAGATTTTACAGGAGCTTCAATATGTGTCTCATTAATTAAATATACTGACAAAAATGCAAAGATTACAAACCTTTGTAGAATCTCCTGTTGAGACAAAATGAAATACAATTGGGATTGAATTGTGACACGCCCATGATATTCAAATGGTCCATCATTGTTCTCGTCAGTATTGTTACCACAATGATGAACTTGTCATGGGGAAATTGTCATGGGGAACTCACTAAATAAGTTCAAAAGGAGGCCTGGATGCAGTTCTGAAATATAATAACATTACAAGTTATAGTAACTAGAGTCCTGGAGAAGGGTAATTGATCCAGGGATTTATTCTGATTGCAAGATTTGGAGTCGGGAAAACACATTTTCTTCCTTAAATGAGGATAATTGGTCTCATGGTTATTTTGCCTTCCTCTGGATCAAAACTGAAGGATAATAGTGTCTGCTAATAATAGTGTCTGATAATAGCACTGCTCCGCCCCACAAACATGTCTGCCCCTCACCTTCTGTCTCTTCACCCCTTCCCTGTAGATTGTAAGCCCTCACGGGCAGGGACCTCTCTCCCTCTGTACCAGTTGTTAGTCACTTATTGTCACTTTGTAATTGTTTGACCAATGTTATCTATGTACCCGCCTGAAATGTACAGCGCCCTGGAATCAAGGGCGCTCCAAAATAAATGATAATAATAATAATAATAATAGGCTCAACTGGACGTATGTGTTTTTTCAGCCTTATAAACTATGGGCCTAATATATGAAAACTGTCTAGGTCTAAAACTTTTGTTGTTGCCCAAAGCAACTAATCAGAGCCCCTTTTTCATTTCATATAGTGCTCTGAAAAAATGAAAAGGGCATTCTGATTGGTTGCTATGGGCAGTTTTTATACATGTGGCCCTATGTGTCAAATGTAACTGTGGTATGATATCAAGCTAATTCCTTCATCTTATTCATTGAGCTAGCAACTCAATGAACCACTTGTGTATAAAATATTGTCGAAGCATCACTACAAGTCTTTAATTTCAACTGTCACTATTACTTATATGTATAATATCATGTTCTGCTTCCAAGCCTGTGATATATTGCATATTACCATGATCCATAGATCATATCAATCACTATATCACTTTCTTTTAAATTAGAGTAAAACATAACTTTAAATTACCCAGTACCTTTTGGGCCCGAAAGTAAAATCATCATGTTACAGGATTTTTTTTTAATACTACAGAAATCATGAAGTAATTAAATATGTATGTCCACAAAATTTTCAAGGGAATAATAGTCCCTTAGTGGAATGTAGATTTCTTGAATTATTAATGGATGATTTTTTTAATCCAACCTAATTTTACAAGTGCTTTATAAAAACATACAGCTTCAAGGACTTTGCCTACGGATTCTGGACTTCACGCCATGGTACATCTCCACAGTTTCTTTCCCCTTCATAACTTAAAAAAAGGGAAACATGTTACTGATCTGCCCTTCAGAACATTTATCACCTCAGACAGAACTGAATAAGCATAACTGGAAATTAACCAATCATACTTTTACCGCAAACCAAATGTAAGTGGACTTACTAATTAGTCAGATAATCACTACGCACCCACGTAGAGAGATACTTGCAGATACCAGTATGAAATGAGTCTTGACATTGCCACAACTGGTTCTCTTATGTATAGCACATTTTGTACAATGATGTTTTGGGAGAAGCATCAAAGGTAATAGCATATGTTAAAAAAAGCCCATACTCAACTTTCAAATCAATGGCCTTACAAGCTGCTATAAGAACACTCCAATGAAGCAATGGCCTTCCATGCCACTACATGAACACTCCAATGAAGCAATGGCCTTCCAAGCCGCTACATTAACACTCCAATGAAGCAATGGCCTTCCAAGCCGCTACAGAAACACTCCAATGAAGCAATGGCTTGCCATGCCGCTAAATGAACACTCCAATGAAGCAATGGCCTTCCAAGCTGCTAAATGAACACTCCAATGAAGCAATGGCCTTCCAAGCCGCTACATGAACACTTCAATGAAGCAATGGCCTTCCAAGCCGCTACATCAACACTCCAATGAAGCAATGGCCTTCCATGCCTATACATGAACACTCCAATGAAGCATTGGCCTTCCATGCCGCTACATGAACACTTCAATGAAGCATTGGCCTTCCATGCCACTATATGAACACTCCAATGAAGCAATGGCCTTCCATGCCGCTACATGAACACTTCAATGAAGCATTGGCCTACCATGCCGCTACATGAACACTCCAATGAAGCAATGGCCTTCCAAGTTGCTAAATGAACACTCCAATGAAGCAATGGCCTTCCATGCCTATACATGAACACTCCAATGAAGAAATGGCCTTCCAAGCCGCTACATCAACACTCCAATGAAGCAATGGCCTTCCATGCCGCTACATAACACTTCAATGAAGCAATGGCTTTCATGCCGCTACATGAACGCTCCAATAGAAGCAATGGCCTTCCAGTTGCTAATGACATTATAAAGAAGATGGCCTCAGCCGTACATGAACACTCCAATGAAGTAATGGCCTTTCATGCCGCTACATGAACACTCCAATGAAGCAATGGCCTTCCATGCCGCTACATGAACACTCCAATGAAGCAATGGTCTTCCATGCCGCTACATTAAACCTCCAATGAAGCAATGGCCTTCCAAGCCGCTACATAACACTCCAATGAAGCAATGGCCTTCCAGCCGCTACATGAAACTTCAATGAAGCATGGCCTTCCAAGCCGCTACATAACACTCAATGAAGCAATGGCCTTCCATACCGCTACATGAACACTCCAATGAAGAAATGGGCTTCCATGCCGCTACATGAACCCTTCAATTAAGCATTGGCCTTCGATTCCACTATATGAACACTCCAATGAAGCAATGGCCTTCCATGCCGCCACATGAACACTTCAATGAAGCATTGGCCTTCCATGCCGCTACAAGAACACTTCAGTGAAGCAGTGGCCTTCCATGCCGATAAATGAACACTCCAATGAAGCAATGGCCTTCCAAGCTGCTATATGAACACTCCAATGAAGCAATGGCCTTCCATGCCGCTACATGAACACTCCAATGAAGCAACGGTCTTCCATGCCGCTACATCAACACTCCAATGAAGCAATGGCCTTCCATGCCGCTACATGAACACTTCAATGAAGCAATGGCCTTCCATGCTGCTACTTTAACACTCCAATGAAGTAATGGCCTTTCATGCTGCTACATGAACACTCCAATGAAGCAATGGCCTTCCATGCCGCTACATGAACACTCCAATGAAGCAATGGTCTTCCATGCCGCTACATTAATGCTCCAATGAAGCAATGGTCTTCCATGCCGCTACATTAATGCTCAAATGAAGCAAAGGCCTTCCAAGCCGCTACATGAAAACTTCAATGAAGCAATGGCCTTCCAAGCCGCTACATCAACACTCCAATGAAGCAATGGCCTTCCATACCGCTACATGAACTCTCCAATGAAGAAATGGGCTTCCATGCCGCTACATGAACCCTTCAATTAAGCATTGGCCTTCCATTCCACTATATGAACACTCCAATGAAGCAATGGCCTTCCATGCCGCCACATGAACACTTCAATGAAGCATTGGCCTTCCATGCCGCTACATGAACACTCCAGTGAAGCAATGGCCTTCCATGCCTATACATGAACACTCCAATGAAGCAACGGTCTTCCATGCCACTACATCAACACTCCAATGAGCAATGGCCTTCCATCCCGCTACATGAACACTCCAATAGCAATAGTCTTCCATGCCGCTACATCAACCTCAATGAAGCAATGGTCCTTCCATGCCGCTACATGAACCCTCCAATTAAGCAATGGCCTTCCAAGCCGCTACATGAACACTCAATGAAGCAATGGCCTTCCATTCCGCTACATGAACACTCCAATAAAGCAATGGCCTTCCAAGTTGCTATATGGACACTCCAATGAAGCAATGGCCTTTCATGCCGCTACATGAACACTCCAATGAAGCAATGGCCTCCATGCTGCTACATGACATCCAATAAGCAATGGCCTTCCAAGTGCTATATGGACACTCCGATGAAGCAATGGCCTTTCATGCCGCTACATGAACACTCCAATGAAGTAATGGCCTTTCATGCCGCTACATGAACACTTCAATGAAGCAATGGCCTTCCATGCCGCTACATGAACACTCCAATAAAGCAATGGCCTTCCAAGTTGCTATATGGACATTCCAATGAAGCAATGGCCTTTCATGCCGCTACATGAACACTCCAATGAAGTAATGGCCTTTCATGCTGCTACATGAACACTCCAATGAAGCAATGGCCTTCCATGCCGCTACATGAACACTCCAATTAAGCAATAGTCTTCCATGCCGCTACATCAACGCTCCAATGAAGCAATGGTCTTCCATGCCGCTACATCAACACTCCAATGAAGCAATGGCCTTCCATGCCGCTACATGAAAACTTCAATGAAGCAATGGCCTTCCAAGCCGCTACATCAACACTCCAATGAAGCAATGGCCTTCCATACCGCTACATGAACACTCATGAAGAAATAGGCTTCCATGCCGCTACATGAACACTCAATGAAGCATTGGCCCTTCCATGCCCTATATGAACACTCCAATGAAGCAATGGCCTTCCATGCCGCTACAATGAACACTTCAATGAAAGCATTGCCTTCCATGCGCTTCATGGAACACTCAATGAAGCATTGGCCTTCCAAGCCGCTACATTAACACTCAGTAGCAATGGCCTTCCATGCCGATACATGAACACTACAATGAAAGCAATGGCCTCCAACCCGCTATATGAACAACTCCATATGAAGCAATGCATTCCATGCCACATTAACATCCAATGAAGGAAAAATGGCCTTCCATGCCGCTACATGAACACTCCAATGAAGTAATGGTCTTTCATGCCGCTACATCAACGCTCCAATGAAGCAATGGTCTTCCATGCCGCTACATGAACACTCCAATTAAGAAATGGCCATCCAAGCCGTTGCATGAACACTTCAATGAAGCAATGGCCTTCCAAGCCGCTACATCAACACTCCAGTGAAGCAATGGCCTTCCATACCGCTACATGAACGCTCCAATGAAGAAACAGGCCTTCCATTCCACATGAACACTACAATGAAGCATTGGCCTTCCATTCCCAATATGAACACTCCAATGAAGGAATGGCCTTACATGCCGCTACATGAACACTACAATGAAGCATTGGCCTTCCATGCCGCTACATGAACACTCCAGTGAAGCAATGGCCTTCCATGCCTATACATGAACACTCCAATGAAGCAATGGCCTTCATCGCTATATGAACACTCCAATAAAGCATTGGCCTTCCATGCCGCTACATGAACACTCCAATGAAGCAATGGCCATCCAAGCTGCTATATGAACACTCCAATGAAGCAATGGCCTTCCATGCCACTACATGAACACTCCAATGAAGCAACGGTCTTCCATGCCGCTACATCAACACTCCAATGAAGCAATGGCCTCCATGCCGCCACATGAACACTTCAATGAAGCAATGGCTCTTCCATGCGCTACTATTAACACTCCAATGAAGCAATGGCCTTTCATGCCGCTACATGAACACTCCAGTGAAGAAATGGCCTTACATGCCGCTACATGAACACTGCAATGAAGCAATGGCCTTCCATGCAGCTAAATGAACACTCCAATGAAGAAACAGGCTTCCATGTCGCTACATGAACACTTCAATGAAGCATTGGCCTTCCATTCCACTATATGAACACTCCAATGAAGCAATGGCCTTCCATGCCGCTACATGAACACTTCAGTGAAGCATTGGCCTTCCATGCCGCTACATGAACACTCCAGTGAAGCAATGGCCTTCCATGCCGATACATGAACACTTCAATGAAGCAATGGCCTCCCAAGCTGCTATATGAACACTCCAATGAAGCAATTGCCTTCCATGCCACTACATGAACACTCCAATGAAGCAACGGTCTTCCATGTCATTATGTTTAGCCTGTGACTACAGTGACTAGTGACTGAAAGACAAAAAGACTGTAATTTTTGCGTTGCTTTTCTTAGTTTTTTATGGCATTTACCATGCAGGATAAATGATGTGATAATGGTATGGTCTAAGCTGTAATGGATCAACAATATCATGTATTTTCTATATTTGTTTTTTTTAATTGAAATGTTTTAACAACACCATAACGTTTATTTTACTCTGTTTATTAGATCTTGAGAAAAGGTCAGTAGGTGTGTGTACCTGCACCTGTATGTGTATATTTAAGTGAAAATATAAGCAGATTGTGATTCTATTGGTGAGGCCCAAATCTATCTTTTTGGACTGGATGACACTAATTATTAATCAAAAAGGGGACTTAGCCCTAAATTAGTAAAACATGATCATGTCACAAAGTTGCTGATAAAGGAAAGAGGTTCACTCTGTCTCCCTAAAACCACTTAGATGTCATGGTATCTACTGTATTGAGTATGGGGGAATAAGTGGTAAAGAGTGGAGAGTAAACAGCAAGCTCTAGTTATGACAGTCAAGAGCACCATTTTATATCAGACAGGAATGAGGGGGCAACTTATGCTTTTGTGTCTTGCACAGAAAGTGTATGCTGCCAGGAAATATAGCAAATATAATCCAAATAGAGCTATATTTGTTCTCTAGATTTCTGTGGGGCTGTTGAGGCCACATATTAGTATCAATCAGGATACCGTTTTTATCCCAGTAAACCAAAACAAACAACATACATATACAATAACATTGTTTGAACATTGATTGTATGAGGTTCAATGTGGATAAATGTAAAGTTCTGCCTCTGGGTAAGAATAATCTGCAGGCATCATATGTCCTTGGGGGAGAAAAACTGCGAGAAAGATTTTGGCATTCTTGTAGATCATAGACTACTGTACAGAACAGCATGCAGTGTCAATCAGCCGCCTCTAAGGCAAGCAAGATATTGGAGTGTATTAAAAGAGGCATGGACTTGTGGGACAAGGATGTAATTTTACCGCTGTATAATGCATTGGTGTGACCTCACTTAGAATATGCTGTTCAGTTCTGGGCTCCAGTTTATAGAAAAGAGGTAATGGAGCTAGAGAGAGTGCAAAGACGAGCAACCAAAGTTATAAGGGGAATGGAGCATCTTAGTTACGAGGAGAGGTTAGTAGAATTGAACTTATTTAGTCTTGAGAAAAGCCGGCTTCGGGGGGACTTAATTAATTTATCTAAATATATTAATGGTCCCTACAAAAAGTATGGAGAAGAATTAGTTCATGTAAAGCCCCCTCAAAAGACAACGGGAAATTCCTTTCGGGTGGAAAAAAAAGGATTCAATCTCCAGAGGAGAAAAGCGTTTTTCACTATAAGAACTGTAAATCTGTGGAATAGCTACCTGAGGAGCTGGTCACAGCAGGAACAGTTGACAATTTCAAGAAAGGCTTAGATAACTACATGAAACTAAAGAATATTAATACGTACGTAGCCATGTAAAATTCTGGATCCTGTCTGGTGGTGACTCTGGGGTCAGAGATGGGGCTTCCATGGAGTAGATTGGTTCTTGCCTTGTGGGTTCCAGGGCATTTACCAGTGGGGAGGCTGGGTTTGAAATCCATGTCTCCCTCCATTCACCCACATTTTCCTAACCCTTGGTCTAACTTGATGGACACATGTCTTTTTTCAACCGTACTAACTATGTAACTATGTAACAGCCCCTAACTGAGTGGCACTACTAGGAGTGCTCAGCACTGACCAGTTTGGCAGTTTACCAGATTATCTCATTCAGCCAGATTGCTTTCAGGAGATGAGCAGTATCAATCTAGAGCTACTTATCTCTCCTATTTATATGGTTTACCATGCGAAGTTTATATTATTTCCAGCTACGTCAACAGAAAATCCACAGCTACTGAGGTCATAATGTACGTTCTACTCAGTTATGACATCACAACAAGCAAATGTTTTATTTACAGTCAGTTTTTCATACAGTTAATATAATTTCCCACTTGGATTGGCTGTAAGTGGACAACATTTGGATTCACTCTGAGGTTTGTGATATAGCTAATAATTTTCTTGTACTTCCTTAAATGTGTCCCTGTCTTTCTTGTGAATACAATTAATGGACTGTTCATCTCATCTGTTTTACAGTCACTTGGCAATATTTGGAACTTTAACAGAAGTCAATAGGGAGGCCCTCCTCATTCTGTAACATAGTCAGCCCATGGCTGGCTACCAGCTGACGTGTAAAAAAGGAAGTAGTTTCATGGGGACACCCCTTTAGCTTCTATATAGTTTGTAAGGCTGAAAAAAGTCCATCAAGTTAATTCTACTACTTTATAGTAGATACATTCTATCCAGAGGAAGGCAAAAACCCTCCTGAGGTAGAAGCCAATTGTCCTCATTTTAGGGAAAACCTCCTTCCTGAGTCCAAACTGGTAATCAGAATAAATCCCTGGATCCACGACCCTTCTCCACAACCCGCCTCATTATAACTTGTTACATTATTCTGACCATTCTCTTTCATGAATCATTTATACAGAACTCTTTCTTGAGAGGGTAGCAGTAATGGTGTCCTAAATCTGTGTTTCTTTATAGTGAGATTATTATCTTTTACTTGTACATTTAGGATTTTGCTCTACCGTGCATACAATTTGAATGGATAAATATTATCTGTAGTATACGTTCTCCCTCTTGATAGATGTCATATATCTTGATAACTTTCATATTTTAAAACATGATCATTTTCTCATACCTTTTCTTTACAGAACATGGATTTTGCAATGACTTATTTTAGATATCCAAAGATATCACATAATTATCTTGGAGAACTTCCGAAAGGTAGAGCCCTGAGATTGAGAGATACATTTGAGCACTACTGTAAAGGCAACATCTTTAAAGATGTTATGGTGAATGTTACTGAGAAGTAGGTAGATTAAAGGGGTTGTCCACTGTCTTTGAAAAACCAATAGGTTCTGTTTTCTTTTTTGTACTTCCAAACAGAGATGTCACTGCTGCAGCTGCTGAGTGGCTGCAGTGGTCACATGCCTCTATATTATAGATTTTTTTTTAGCTCTGTCCATGACATCGATTGTCACCCTGAAAAACTTTATCCTGACATATACTGCAGCAGAGGCATAGAGAACAATTAAGCAAATGTAATATTTCGACAACTTTTGGTCTTTTTTATGGTAAGTGCCATCTGTGCTGGACACAAAAGTGTGATAGACTTTGATATTGTGTCCAACACAAAAAGCATGTACCTTCAGGAAATAGAGCAAACAGGAAAAATAAGACTACATTTTCTCTATTGTTTTCTATGGTTCGGCTGTGTTTTTGTGTGATATCCTAATGAATACAATTAGTGGAAACAAAAACACACTTACAGAGTAATAATTACTGCTCCTGATGCCTCTTTCTTTTGTAAGTCTTTATCTACCGTTGTCACAAAAAACTCTGTTAGTAATACTCTTTAGAACATATTAAATTCAGACATTCAGTTGAAACCAGAAGTTTACATACATTATATAAAAAGACACATGCATGTTTTTCTCACTATCTGACATGAAATCAGGATAAACCTTACCCGTTTAGGTCAATTAGGAACCAAAATTATTTATATTTGCCAAATGCCAGAAAAATGAGATAATTTTTTAAGGCATTTTTATTACTTTCTCCAAAGTCCAAAATTCACATACATTTCATTATTATTTGGTAGCATTGCCCTTAAACTGTATGACTTGCTTCTCACAATAGTTGGTTTGATTTTTGGCCCATTCCTCCTGACAGAACTGGTATAACTGAGCCATGTTTGTAGGTTGACTTGCCCGCACCTTCCTTTTAAGCTTTGCCCATAAATTTTCAATAGGATTGAGATCAGAGCTTTGTGATGGCTACTCCAAAACATTGACTTGGTTATCCTTAAGCCACTTTGTAACCAGTTTGGCAGAATGCATCGAGTCATTGTCTGACTTTTATATGTATCTTTTGGAGTAATGGTTTCTTCCTGGCAGAGTAGCCATTCTGCCCATGTTGATACAGTACACATTTCATTGCGGATAAGCACAATCTTACCACTTCCCCCAGCATCTTAAAAATTTTCTTTTGCTTTTGTTTTTGGGCTGATATGCACTTCAATCAACACTTCATCTCTGAACATAGAACCCGTCCCCTTCCTGAGCCTAGATGGCTGGACACCCACTTGTTGTATTTGCGTATAATTGTTTGTACATATGAACAAGAAACCTTTCAGGTATCGGGAAAATTGCCCCCAAGGATGAACCAGACTTTTCAATCCACAATTATTTTCCTGATATTTTTGTCAAATTTTCTTCAACTTTCCTGGATGTTACACAAGAAAAAGGTTTTTTTCTTGTGTGATTAAAAATACATCCACAGCGGTCCTAAAAAAACTGGGTTTTGCCAATCAGAAGCTTCCAAAGACATGACATCATCATATAGGCTGTCCAAAATCTTTTAAAGGCATAGTAATCCTAGTGTATGTAAACTTTTGACTTTGCAGAAAGTACCGTATATGCTCAAGTATAAGCCGAGTTTTTCAGCCAAAAACGGCTAAAAAAATTCAACCTGGGTTTTATACTCGGTCACTGTGGGCCTTGGGCCTGCGAGGGCCCGGGCGCCGGCAGGGAAACTTCGTTTTATGCGACCCTAAGGAGCGCAATACTGATGCCGAGTAAGCCACAGCGGCGGGCACTTCAGTGGCCCGGTGCTTCCCGATCTCTTCCCCTGCATCGACCCTCGGGGAGCGAAATACAGGTGAAGATACAAAATTTTGCGGAGCAGAGGGGAGCGCCCCCACTCCCGTGAAATTTCCGGGCGGGCCGCAAACCTCCCTGGGGGGTCTGGAGTTTCCGGAAAAGGGCAGCGTGAAAGTCATCGGGGCCCGCCTATAACTATCAAAGGCGACATAACCCTGCCTATAACTATCTATGGGGACAAAAACCCGGGCCTTAACAAACTATGGGAACAAAACCCCCCTCCCTAAACTACCTAGGGGGCATAACCCCCCCTTAGGGGGACAAAAACCCTCCAAAAACTACCTATGGGACATAACCTTGCCTATAGAAACTGTAAATAACCAAAAGGGGGCCGTAGGGGAAGGGCCCGATTTTTCCCTCCCCCGAAAACCCCGGGGTCTCGGTGTGGAAAAAAAGCCTATAGAAACTGGTGCCCCAGCGGCAGTGGGCCCCACTGAAAAACACGTTTCCAAAATTTTTTTAGTATAACTCCCTTTTTCATTTTAATCGGGTAGGCTTTTTATTTGGAGAACCAAAAATGGGGGGTTGGGGTTGGGCTACCCCCCAAGCCCCAGGTCCGGGCCTTGGTTTTGTTTTCCCCGAATATAAACCTGGCAAGTCGGGTGGGGAAGGGGGTGTTTTCCTGTCAAAAGGGAAGTCTGACATTTGTGAGATCAGACAAGGGTCTACAGCAGTTTCCCCTCAAACCCCCCTTGAGACTGGATCCTGCAAAAAGGAACCAGAAAACTGTGAGTTTACCCCCAAAACCGGGCCAGTGGGCGGGTTTTTTTTTGCCTAAAGGGCCAGCTCCCGTTTTTTTTCCTTTTGTTTGTGCCTTTGGGCAATAAACGCCATTCTAAAAAAGGGCGAAATACGGGTTTTTTCTCTGCCCAACCTTTGAGCTGTTTCCCCTCAAGGGTTTGGGGGATCAAATTGGCAAAAAACCAAATGTCCCCTGGGTTAAGGCTGCAGCACGGGACCCAACGACAGCTACGGGCGTGGAGGACTCTTTCAAGCCCCCTGGCAGGCAAATCTGCAGCAGCAACGGGCTACAGCTCAGAAAGCAAAACAGCCACAGGGAAGCCCTGAAGGCCCAGAAAACGGCCTCAGACCCGCAGAAACACCACAAAAAAAAAGCCACAGCGCAGAAAGCAGGGGAAATCCATAGTAAAACCCATGCGGTTTAAAGAAAGGGCGACAAAATCACCCGCAAATTTCCACCCGATGTCCGTTTTTGACGGGGGCCCCGTTCGAGTGGGGGGAAAATTCCCCAAGTTTTCCGCAACCCGTAGGGGGCCATAGCCAGGAGGACCGAAACGGGAGGCCCTCCAGAAAAATTTGCCCTTTGGGGAGGACGACGTTAAAAGGTTTTTCCCCTCACGTTTTTAAAACGCTTTGCAGACCGCAAAGGAAAGCTACCCCCGGAGCAGTGGGTTTGGGGTTCGGGCCCCCCCTATCTTACTGGGGTCCCAAAAGGCGAAATTATGCCCTTTGCCCCACGGGATGCAAAAAAAGAATACCCCAAAAAAAAAGCCGAAAATCCGGGCTCGTTTTGGGCCCTTTTACGCAAAGCGGGGGCGGGCCCCAAAGGGGGTACTCTTTGGGGGGCGCACAGTGGGGGAAACCTCCGAGTTTCCCGGGCTGTTTAAACCTTTTTACATCTGGTCCAGAAAGGGTTGCACCCGGGAGGTATACCCCCCCCGAAAAAATGGTGGAGCGGGGGGTAAAGGGACCGATTAAATGCACCCTCCCCCCGCCCCAACAGTCTGGGGGGCGCGGGGGGCCCCCCAAAACGGGCAGACAAATCGGGGGGGACGGGGTTGGGAAAGGTTCCACGCCATGGAGAAATCCCGGGGGGGGCTAGAGAGCCTAGATCCCAAATACTGGGAGGCCCAGAGACGGGTTTGGCCCCCTCAGAAGATGAGCCCCCAAAACCCTCCAGAGGGAGCGGAAAACCCCGGGGGAAAGGCCTTTACCCCACGGGCGGGGAGGGTGTCCAGGGATATCATTTGCGGGCGATGTCAGGCCCCAGGTCACATGGACCCCCAGTGTCCCCTCACCACCGGGCCCAGGGGAATGCTCTGCGGCGCGGCCCCGGGCCCCCTTTTTTGCGAAACCTTTTTTGCACGCGGTACCCAAAAAGGGGGGAAAGGAACCCCAGATGTCACCCTAAACTTTGAAGGGAACCCGGGTTTGGGGACTTTTGACTCGGGGACTTAGTCCCCCTCTTTTGCAGCAACTCTGCCCCATGAACTGGTCCCGGGGAAAAACCCCCAGGGTTAAAAGAAATTCATGTAGGGTTCATGTATACCAAGATGTCCCAGTGGCCCGGGTTTTAATCTGGAGACGAAGGGGGAAACCCTTTTTCCAAAGTGTTGGGGGGGTTTGAGAATTTGATGCATAAAGGGTCAGGGGGGGCCGTAAATTCTCTTGGTTCGGGGATCTGGGGGGGAAAACCGGGTTTTCCCCAGTCACCCCAGGGGAACCGGGGGGTGACCCCCTATTTTTCAGCTATCAGTCATGGGGGGGGACAATGGGGAGGACTCACGTGGAGGAAAGGGTTTTTTTTTTTTTTCCCCCAGTTAGATTGTCTAGGGGCAATTTTGGTACAGCTCAGTTTCCGGGATCGACCTTAAAAAAGCCAGGGGGGGCGTGATAGTCCTCAATGGGGTCCCCCCAAAAAACCCGGGGGGAAAAAAAACCGGTTTTCCCACATTTTTCCCCTTAAAATCAGGATCTACAAATACCGGGTGCCCAAAAAATAAGGGACAGGTGGGGGAAAAGGGGAAAGTTACTAGTTCCGGGGCCCAAATATAGCGGATGGTCATGGACTTGGCCCACTCCCCCATGTGTTGCGGGCCCACCTAGGGTTGCCAAGACCCGGGAGAGAGTCCTCCCAATTTTTTTTTGGGCCGGGATGCTACCGAGAGATCGGGCCCTTCTGCCAACCCCTTCCCTTTGGGGTGTCAGGTGAGTTTCCCCAGTCCCCCAAACTTCCGTAGCCCCCTTGTCCCCCTGCCCCCTTTTTTGTGGTCCCCTTTTTAAAATGATACAATGGATCGTGGGGCCATTTGGGAAAACCCGCCGGGGGGACCAATTTCTTTTTGGTCCCTTGGGGGATTTAAAGCCCCCGATACCCGGAAAACCATTTCCCTTTTACGAAAAAGCCTTCAAACAAAAGGGGATAGCAAAGGGGCTGTTCTAAATTTTTTTTCCCGAAAAGGGGGTTTCCCCAAAAAGATCTTAACAGATCAAGGAAACCCCGTTCATGTCCAAAGGTGAGTGAACTGTGCAAGGGTTTTTAAAAATCCCCCAGTTTTCGCACGTCCCGGGCCCTTCCCCCCCAACGGACGGGCCCCCCGGTGGGGAAAGATTTAATAAGACCCCTTTAAGTCCATGCTTAAAAAAATGGTTTGAGGGATGGAAGGATTGGGGCTTCCTATTACCTTTTTTTGTTTTTTCTCGATTAAAGGGGAATTTCCCCAATCCCCCTACAGGGTTTCTCACCGTTTTAATTTTTATGGCAGGCACCCTAGGGACTGTTGGATGGGCGAAAGGGAAAACCCGGGAGAGTGAGGTGACCCCCCCATAGGAGTGTGGGGGAACATGTAGGGCCCCGATGCAGGGGAGAATGGCCCCGGTGATTTCCCATTGTAAAAAAGGAGCAAACCCTTTTGCAGGCACAGGAGGCCCTTTTCCCGGGTATAAATATCTGCCCCGCCAAGACAGTTCAATCCAGGAGACCGGGGGTTAGTGTTTTTAAACCCCACCTTTGAGAGTAATTCTTTGGCCAAGTGGCAGGGGGCCCCACGAGATCGTTGAAAAAGGGGGGAGGGTTAATTTTAAAGGGGGCATCACCAGGAAGGAGAAAACCCCATCAGGGGTACCAAAGTCGACCCGCTAAAAAACACTGGAGAGAGAGGGAACCCCCTGAGTCTCCCCCTTTGGGGCCCTTTCCCCCGGGCCCAAACCCCCGTCTGAAAATTTGGGGCAGTTTAGGGTGTCAAGACCCTGCCCCCTCCCAGAAGCAAGGAAACAGGGAGGTGCTTTCCAAAAGAACAAAGAAACTGTTCACTGAGACCCCGGGCCTTACTAATGTGTACACCTGGAAAACCTCACAGACCCCCAGGGCCGAGTGAAAACCCAAGGCCCTTTTAGGAATTTCCCGAAGCCCGAAGAGAAGTTGTGGGAAGGGGGGTTCAACATGGTAAACGGAGTAATTGGGGAGGTCCAAAAGTGGATGGTTAGGGCCCCCTTGGGACTAGTGCCAAAGCCAAAAAGGGAGTGGAGATTCTGCCTGACTAAACCCTTGCTTAAATTTAGGTAAACTAAGGGGATGCCTACCCCATGCCCAGGGTAATGAGTTGATTGAGCAGTTGGGGCCAGCTAGATACATCACCACCTTAAAACCTCAAAGAAATGTATTGGCAGATCCCATTGGCGAAAGAGGCTAGGGAGAAACCGCTTTCCCCCCACACCTGACGGGTCCTTTCCCAAAATGTCCGAGCCATTTGGGGTTAAAAGGGGGGCCCCCGGGCCCCTTTCCGAGGGCTAGGGCCAATTTCTACTCCCATAGAAAAAATGCCGCTGCCTACTTTAAAGGCATCATCCCTTTTTAGCCATGACGGGAGAGTCACCCAAGGGAAAATCCCCGCTGTTTTTGGGTGCCCTTTAGAACCTGGGTTTAAGATTAAAACCCCAAGGGAAAGGGGCCCCCGGGGGAAAGGAGGGGGAAAGAAAAACTTGGGGTACATTTTCGGGAAAGGGGGAAGAAATTTAAAACCCCAGATGAATAAGGTGAGGCTATCCAAAATGGCCCCGGGCCCCCCCTCCAAGAAACAGGGGGGGGGGGGGGGGGAAGGCATTTCTTGGCATAGTCCCGGGTTTATAGGCGGTTTATCCCGAGGTTTTGCCGAATAGCCGTTTCCCCTTTTACAGAGTTTTTCGAAGGGGGAAAACCCTTTGCCAAGATTTAAATGGCTCCCGAAACAGAGGGGCTTTTCCCGGAGCTGAAACAGGCTCTATGGGCCCAAAAACCCCTGTTTTAGCCCCGGACTTCTCCCAGGAATTTTTTGGGCCAGACGGACGCGTCGGGTGTGGGGGTGGGGGCAGTTTTTGTCCCAGGTGATAAAAAGGGGGGGGAGCACCCAGTAATGACCCCAGTAAAAAAACTCTCCCCACAGAAAGAAATTATGGGGCCATTGTTTTAAAAAAAGGGTTTGGCCAAAAAGTGGGGGGAAATAGACTCCCAAATACTACCTGCTAGGTAGGAAGTTCAAGCCCTTTTTTCCGACATGGGCCCCCCTAAAATGGATTTCGGGGGAAAAAAGGGGGGCAATTTCCCGGGGCACCCCCCTGGTTTTTTTGGCATTATAAATTTTTTGTTTTTTGTAGACTAAGGCCCGGGGAAATTACAGGGGGAAAGCGGATGCCTTGTCAAGGGTCTAAATTTTTTGGGGCGGGGAAATTGCCCAAAACCCCTTTTTGGAAAAGGGGGGGGGGGGGGATGTAATAAACCCAAGGGGGCCGTAGTGGACGCCGATAAGGGCCCCCACCGAGACCTGGTCCCCGGGGTGTAAAAAGCCCAAAATACTGGCGTCCGCGGCAGTAGGCCAAAGACACCCTTTTTCCTTTTAAAGTTTATGTAAAATGCTATGTAGTTAACGGGGAGCTTTTTAAATGGAGTAGCCAAAAAGCGGGGGGTTGGCTACTCCCCTGTCCCGGCCAGGGCCCTTTGGGTTTTTTTTTCAGCCGTATTTAAAACCTGGCAAGTCCCGGTGAGCAAGGGGTGTGGGCCCGTCAAAGGATTCCCGAAGGTGAAGTCAACAGAGTTCTACAGCCCGGCCCGCCTGCAAATCCCCCTTTAGACTTTGGGTCCTCTTTTAAAAGGGGGGGGGGCCAGAGACTGTGGTTTACACACGGGCAGTGTGCCCGGTTTTTTTTTTGCGCCGAAGGCCCGCTACGGGTTTTTTTTCCCCTTTTTTGTTCCTTTCCCGGCAAAAATGCCATTCTAAAGGAAGTCGCAGACTGTGTTTCTCTGTACCACCTTTGAGCTGATTCCCTACAATACCTATGGGGACATAATCCTGCCTATAGATACCTATGGGGACATAACCCTGCCTATAGCTATCTATGTAGACATAACTCTGCCTATAACTACCTATGGGGACATAACCCTGTCTATAACTACCTATGTGGACATAACCTTGCCTATACCTACCTATGGTGATATAACCCTGCCTATAACTATCTATGGGGACATAACCCTGCCTATGGGGACATAAACCTGCCTATAGCTACCTATGGGAACATAACCTTGCCTATAGATACTGTGGCAGTTTGGCTAAATGTAGTTGCATGTTGCTGCCACTAGGTGGAGATATACCAGAGTGGTATATACAACATGCCACCAAGGATACCTGGCCTTGGTGGGATAAGAGCCAGCTGTATTGTCAGCCACTCTAAGTGGTTGGCAACTGTATAGGATTAGTTTAGCTTTTCAGCCGTTACTGGGTTGGCTCTTATTGGGAATAGACAATGCGTTGGGTGGGCGTCTACTCCCCATGTTCCAGGCCACGTTTTGGATAGCACTCGGGAGTCTTATAAAAAGTAGGGTCCTACAGGTGTACAGGGGGGGTGTGGTTGCTTCTTGGCAGTGGAGCAGTAGAGGAGCTGCTGAAGAGAGGAAGGCTCTTCTTACCCCCTAGGCTTGAGGAAGCCTGGACCAGTGGCAACTGGTCAAAGTGGATATTTGTGGGGCTGGACGCCAGGTCCAGACCACGGTAGTGAGGAACGCTATTTGTTTAGTAAGTGGCCAGACGGCCTAGATGTTTATTTGTGTTTTGATTTCTGTACATTCCCCTGTGCCTAAATAAACCTGGTTGAGGCCACTTAAACAGAAGCCTGGTGTCGGTGTGCCAATACTGTCCTACCCCAGACGGCGATCCGAGAGCTAAATACCCCCCAGGACGGTCCAAAATGGCGTCTGGACGCAAGTGAGGTGTCACATATGGTGGAGGATGTCGTGGGCATAATTGGCACAGCCTGAATGTTAAGCAGTGCTGCTAAGAGACATACCTAACACAGAAACTGTGTAATTGCTGGAGTCTGAAGAGACTATTACCTGGGTGGAAAATTTTTTGCCATGGAGGAACTTATTCAGTGCCTCAAGCAGGCAAATGCCCAGATGGTACAAACGATGGCAAAGCAGCAAGCCAGTACCTATGTCGCTTCTATGCATGCAAATACTGAGGCCCTACGGCAGACTAACAAGCTGTTGGCTCAACAGGTGGCTTATATGAGAGAAGCTATCCGGGTCAAGGAGACCGCAGAGAATCTGAATGGCTGTGTGTAAGGCCATGAGAAAGATTGCTGCAGGGGATGATGTGGTGGCGTTCTTTGCAAACTTTGAGGAGATTGCTGTCCGTGAAGGACTGCCAGCAGAGCAGTGGGCAGACGTCTTGGGGCCGTTTCTCACAGGAAAAATACAGAGGTTCTACTCTGATGTGCCCCCACAGGAAGCCATAGACTACTGTAAGCTAAAGGCTCAGATTCTGGCAAGTCTGGGGTTCACCAGAACGGTTTGTGTGCAGAAGGAGGCAGAACAAAAAGGTGGAAGTCTGTTGCCAAGGGCAACCAACCTGAGGACTGCTGGAGCGGATGTCCTGTGGCCAGGAGGCCTTGTCATCCAACAAAGAAGGGGTCCACAACGGTAAAGACCAAGTTACGGAGGGACCTGCGTGCTGCAGTTGCCACGGGCAACCAACTGGATCAGCAGGAGCCCACTATCACTGGTCAGCAGAGGGAGCCGTGCTGGAGGTGCAACAGAGCAGCGAATTGTGCTCCTTACTGCTCTCTCAGGAAGAGGTCAGAGAGTGGGCAGCCGCAAGCCCTGGAGCTCCGGGTGGGTGGAGAACCACTCATGGCTGACATTGACAGTCAGCAGGAGAAGTCCAGACTGCACCCAGATGTCATACCTGGTGTGGAGACCCGTCATGGACACGGTAAGACTGCTCCAGTGGGGTGCATTGCGGGTGACAACCGTGTCAGGACTGCCAGGCATGTGTTCTGTGAGAACCAGGGTGGACCGTGCAGAGGCCCAGACATGATGCCTGAGCAGGTAAAAAGTACTGAGAGCACCAGGGCTATGAACTGTGGATTCAGTGTCTCCCGTGCTGCATTACCTGTGGGGAATGGTGACTGCTACAAACTATATTATGAATAACGTGCCAGCTGAAAATGCTAATACGAAAAATGTATTGGTAACTAGTAGTGATGTCACCCTGCCTGAGCAGGGCGAGGTTAGCTGGGGCCCAAGGTCAGCTCCAGTTACTGCTGTGTGTGACCAAGCGAAAAAGGCAGAGTGTGAACTAGCTCCTGAAGCAGTGCCAGCTGTAGAGCAGACAAGCTCAAGTGTGCCCCTAGAGGTCAGGATTAACAGTGCTGAGTCCATAGCAGGGAATGGGCATCCTGGGCTGCATGATAATATGGAGACATGGGTTAACACTACAGGCTCAGGTGGAGCTACTGTGGTTGCCCCTAGCAACAAGGTGTCCTTTGCATTGCCTGCCATAAAAACGTATGAGTGTGCGTGCCCTGAAGCTGTGTGTGAAGTGTCTGGAGTCCAGTTGGTGAGTGTGTCTGTAAGTGACCCCAGCGCACTGTGTGTACCTGATTGTAGCCTGCAAGTCACAGGTAATGCGTGCCCAAGGATTGATAGCCACCAGTTCTGTGTGACTGCTGATGGTCCAAAAGAGGAGCTTTGCTGCTTCAGTGTGCGGCCTGGAAGGGAACTGGAGAATGCTGGCGATGTTTGCTCTCCTACAAGGTGTGAGGAGATTAGTTTAATGAGGGCATGTCCAGACTCTGGAGAGGGGTATGCCTGCATGAATGAGATCTCAGATACCTGTGTAGAGAAAATGTTATGCTGAGATCTGTAGTCCTACGGATTTCAGTTGCCTCAATGATGGCTGTGTTGCCAGTAGCATTTTCTGCCATGGTCACAAAGACTGCAGTGATGGAAGCAGTGAGCTGCTAGACCCCACAGAGCTGGGTGTATGCTTGAACTCTAGTGAGAGGCAGGTGAGCGGGTTTAAGTCCCCAGATGGTAAAGAAGTGCCTGGTTCTGAGGCAGCTGATACATTTTCCTTACAGGTTATGGAGAAACATATTAACAGTATCTCAGATGTATTATGTCCTGTGGTTTGGGGCGAACGGCAGAGGGATGCCATTTGCAGCAAGATGTCCGCTGAACCTACGGAGGGTAAAAAGGTGACTGCAGGGGCGTAACTACCGGGGTAGCAGGGGTAGCAGTTGCTCCGGGCCCCATGCACTCAGGGGGCCCCGCGCCTCGGGACAGCTGCTACTGCGTCCGCTACCCCGGTAATGCCGCTCCTGGGCCCGCCGACAGTGAACTTAACAGTTCACTGCGGCGGGCGGGGAGCTGCGGGGCCCGGCGTAAGCTGCCCGAGTGTTCAGAGGCAGCGCTGCCCGGAGATAGCAGAACGGAGCGACGATCGCTCCGCCCTGCTACTTCCCCTGCCGGCCCTCTGTGATCACGTGGGCGCGCGCGGTGACGTCACATCACTGTGCCACCCGCGCTGAGCACAGAGGCTGCAGAGAGGCTGCAGAGAGGCTGCAGCGCGGCGCATCGGGGGAACGTGGACTGAGGTAAGTAAACTGTTTCTTATTTTACCTACCCCATATGCCTGCCGTATACCCCATATGCCTGCCGTATACCCCCATATGCCTGCCTATATACCCCATATGCCTGCCGTATACCCCATATGCCTGCCGTATACCACCCTATGCGCGCCGTATACCCCATATGCCTGCCGTATACCCCATATGCCTGCCTATATACCCCATATGCCTGCCTAAATACCCCATATGCCTGCCGTATACCCCATATGCCTGCCGTATACCCCATATGCCTGCCGTATATCCCATATGCCTGCCGTATACACCCATATGCCTGCCGTATACACCCATATGCCTGCCGTATACCCCATATACCTGCCTGTATACCCCCGAAGCCTGCCTGTATACCCCACCACGCCTGCCTGTATACCCCCCAAGCCTGCCTTTAACCCCCTGGCCTGCCTTTATACCCCCTGACCTGCCTTTATACCCCCCCGGCCTGCCTAGATGCCCCCCCCCGGCCTGCCTAGATGGCCCCCCGGCCTCCTAGATGCCCCCTAGCCTACTAGATGGCCCCCCCCCGGCCTGCCTAGATGACCCCCCCGGCCTGCCTGGATGGCCTCTCAGGCCTACATAGATAGCCTCCCCGCCTGCCTATATACCCCCGGCCTGCCTGCATAGCCTCCCAGCCTGCCTATATACCCCCAGCCTGCCTGCATAGCCTTCCAGCCTGCCTATATACCCCCAGCCTGCCTGTACCCCCTCAGCCTGCCGATATTGCCCCCTAGAGGCTACCTATATAGCTCTAAGTCTGTCTGCCTGAATAGTCCTATAGCTACCCTGAAGCCTGTCTGCCTATATAGCCCCCATAGCCCCCTAAAGCTTGCCTACCTTTATAGCCCCCAAAGCCTTCCTGTCTACTTACATGGGGCCTCTTTAGCTACCTAAACCTTACCTATATGGCACCTATAGCCCACCTAACCCCTGTCTACCTGTATGGCTACCTATAACTACCTAAACCCTGCCTGCCTATATGGGGACTCTATTGGCTACCTAAACCTTGCCTATTTGGGGCCCCATATATCCTATCTAAACCCTGCCTAAATGGACCCCATATAGCCAGGGGGCAGGTGCTGGAAAAGTCAGGATTCTAAGATATTTGTGTCTAAATCTGCAGGGACAAGTGGTCGGGAGACGTCATCATGATGGTCTGGACCGGATGCAGAACAAAGGGGAAAGTCAACGACTCGTCAGAGAAACGTCACCTGTGAGTCACAAGATGTAACTGCACTGTAATCACTTATATGTATACAGAGGCTGTGTACACTGGTGTCTACCACTATATGGTCACTGTATGAGGGTTATATACAGTCTGCAGAGCCTGTGTACACTAGTATAAACCACTATATGGTCACTATATGGCGGTACTATTGGTCTTTATGTACTGATCAGTAATAGTGTAGGGGTATTATTTAGTCACTATGTGGTGGTAATTTGTGGTCGTGTTCTGGCAGTATAATCAGGTCCTTATGTAATAGCGTTATTGGTAATTCTGGTCTTAGTATAGTGGGATTTGATTGGTAGCAGTATGATGGTGATATGCATGGTGAGGTATTTGCCCCTTGTATTATCTACAGTATCTAACAACATGTCCTGGTACATGGTCGTGGTCAGGGAGGTGGGTGAGGGGGGGTGGGTAGGGGGCCCCATCCAAAAGTTTGCTTTGGGGCCCTGGCTTCTCTAGTTACGCCCCTGGGTGACTGAGTTGCCTAATGTTAACACGGCCAGTTTGGTGTATGAGGGGGAGAACTATAAAGGTAATAGCCGGGCGGTTATGACTGATGTCCCATTTATAAATGTGTCTGCCATTGCCTCCTGCTCATTGTGTAAATGTGATGTTGAGCACGATGTAGGAGTGTCCCAGGTAGAAACTGAGAGTTCTCACTTAGGCCATGTTCACACGGCTTATTCTGGGACATAATTCAGTCCGTAATTACGCGCCGAAGTGCGCCAATTACGGGCTGAATCCGTCCCAGTAACTACGGTAATGCACAGTTCTCATTGAGAACTAGGCATTACGTCTCCTCCCCCTACTGGGTGACTACACCGAGGGGGGAGATAATTGACATGTCACTTTCTCGCGGCGTATACGCACCGCTAGCATTGACTGTCTTTGGGCCGGCGAAGGGCGGGCCCCCGCTCGCTCCCCCGCTCCCGCCCCGCCCCCGGCCACACGGCGTAATTGCGGGACGGAATTACGCCCCGCAGTTAAGCCGTGTGAACATGGCCTTAGAGATGGGTATAGGGGATGTGCAGGAAACATCTCCACCCATTAATGCAGAGTGTCGGCTGCTAGAAATCCCCAGTGAGAGGTGTTCACAGGAGAATGTGTCCTCTGACACTGGTGAGGTGCCAGGTAATGTCATACTGGCGGACAAAGTGGCTATAAAGGTTGTCCATAGTAACTCTGAAATTATTAGCATGTATGCTGGACGTGATGAAGTCTGTATTACAGAATATGCACTGTTTGTGGCCCCTGTAGTGATATGTAGGTCTGCAAAGATGGTCACCATAAGTCAAACACCTGTTAGGGGCTGTAAAGCTCAGGTGTGTACCAGGGAGCCCTGTAATAATGCAAGGGTAGTGCAGGAAAGGGAGGATACAGACCGTGAAGGTGGTCTTCCCACTGCTGTAAGTCATATGTATGGAGGGACAAGCGAATCCACAGACATTAGAAATCCACTTGGTAAGGAGGCTGAGGTCATCGGCAGGGCTTTCCTTGATGTTGCGATTGTCTGTAATAACCCTGAGACCACTGACCTACAGGTTAAGGGGGACACCGAGGTACATTGTGCCACAGTCGGTCTTACTGCAGTGGAGGTTACCATCACTGAGGAGGTCAGGGAGGTAGACCAGATTCCCCCTGGTGGGAACCAAGTGACTGCTAGAAGCCAAGAGGCGGAGCTTCAGGGTTCAGAGAAATTTGAGGCTGTATCTGATCCTGCAGACCAAGAGGCAGTAGGTTTTAGCTCAGGTGCGCCCCTTGAGGCCTTGGTGGATAGCAACCCTGAGAGGTGTGCTGTCATTACTGCTTCCTGTGCTGCTAGTGTGGTTGTGGGGACTAACCAGGGGCCTATTGCTTATAGGAGATCCGAATTAGTGAATACACTGCCCAGTGGGCCCAATGCCAAGGTACTCTGTGTATGGGAGAAGGCTATAGGCAGGATAGTGCTGGTGTTGGAGTTATCAGTAGCACTCCCGTGAATGTCAGCATTCAGGCGGAAGGTGGTGACATCCTTGCAGTAGAGCGTACCTATGTCAGGCCACCTGTAGTAAGTGGCAGTAAACTGTCTGTTGCCGATTATGAGGTGAGCGCATAGTATGAGCCCACGGCTGAGCTGTTTTTGGACAATGTAGTCCCTTCCCCTGATGATGTAGAGGGAGTGTTGCCCGTAGCAACAGGTGCTAAGGAGGAAAAGATAGATAGGGAATGTATGGGTGACTCTGATGCTGTCCAGCAGAAATCAGGCTATATGTCCCTGGTGTTATGGAACAGATGGGGGAAAAGGGATTACCCGGAGAAAAGGGGCGAGCTTCCCCAGAGAAACCAGGTGCAACATAAGCTGGGTGAGACGAATTCCATCAGAAGGAGCTTTGACCCCGGAGAACAGTTGTGCAAGGTGAAAAAGACCTACGGCCTTTATGAGAGGGGGAGGGTATGTGGCAGACTGGCTACATGTCGTTGCCTGGGGCTGCCACTAGGGGGAGATATACCAGAGTGGTATATACAACATGCCACCAAGGATACCTGGCCTTGGTGGGATAAGAGCCAGCTGTATGTATTGTCAGCCACTCTAAGGCCATGTTCACATAGCTTAAAACTGGACGTATTTCAGTCCGTAACTACGCGCCACACTGCGCAAATTACGGGCTGAAAACGTCCAGTCATTACGGTAATCCACAGTTCTCATAGATGGATTATGTCTCCTCTCCCTGCTCGGCGAATACGCTGAGGGGTGAGATAAGTGACATGTGAATTACCAGCGGCGTATACGCGCCGCTGGTAATGAATGTCTATGGGCCAGCGAGGTGCCGGCCCCCCGCACCCTCCCCCGCTCCCACCACACCCCCGGCCACACGTCGTAATTGCGGGGCGTAATTACGTCCCGCAATTAAGCTGTGTGAACCTAGCCTAAGTGGTTGGCAACTGTATAGGATTAGTTTGGCTTTTCAGCCGTTCCTGGGTTGGCTCTTATTGGGAGTAGATAATGCGTTGGGTGGGCGTCTATTCCCCATGTTCCAGGGCACGTTTTGGATAGGGCTCAGGAGTTCTATAAAAAGTCGGGTCCTTCAGGTGTACAGGGGGCGTGGTTGCTTCTTGGCAGTGGAGCAGCAGAGGAGCTGCTGAAGAGAGGAAGGCTCTTCTTACCCCCCTAGGCTTGAGGAAGCCTGGACCAGTGGCAACTGGTCAAAGTGGCTATTTGTGGGGCTGGACGCCAGGTCCAGACCACGGTAGTGAGGAACGCTATTTATTTAGTAAGTGGTCAGACGGCCTAGATGTTTATTTGTGTTTTGGTTTCTGTACATTCCCCTCTGCCTAAATAAAACTGGTTGAGGCCAGTTAAACGGAAGCCTGGTGTCGGTGTGCCAATACTGTCCTACCCCGGATGGACAGTATTACCCCCGGACAGTCCAAAATGGCATCTGGACGCAAGTGAGGTGTCACAATACCTATGGGGACATAACCCTGCCTATAGATACCTATGGGGACATAACCCTGCCTATAACTACCTTTGTTGACATAACCCTGCCTATAACTACCTTTGTGGACATTACCTTGCCTATAGCTACCTATGGGGACATAACCCTGCCTATAACTACCTATGGGGGCATAAACCTGCCTATCTATCTATAACTACTTATGGGGACATAACCCTGCCTATAGCTACCTATGGGGACATAAACCTGCCTATATCTGCCTATGGGGACATAAACCTGTCTATACTTGCCTATAACCTTCCTACCTATGGGGACATAACCCTGCCTATAGCTACCTATGGGGACATAACCCTGCCTATAGCTACCTATGGGGACATAATAACCTGCCTATGGGGACATAAACCTGTCTATACCTGCCTATAACCTGCCTATGGGGACATAAACCTGCCTATGGGGACATATACCTGTCTATAACCTGCCTATGGGGACATTTCCCCTTTAAACCTCCCTAGGGGGCAAACCTGCCTATACCCCCTTGGGAGGACATTAAACGCCTTTGTAATTTTTTTGGTTCTTTTTTATTTTTGAAATTTACAATAGCCACGGGCTTTTTTCACCCGGTTTATCAAGTCAAAAAATTTCCATTTTTTTTGGAAAAATATGCCTCGGTTTTAAATTGGGTCGGCTTATACTCGATATTCGGAAATTTAAAATGCCTTAAAAATTTCTTCTTTTTTCTGGCTTTTGCAAAATAAATAATTTTGGCATCCTTTGACCTAAAACAAAAAGGGTTTTATTTGATTTCATGCCAGAAAGTGAGAAAAAATGCATATGTGTTTTTTTATATAGTGATGAAACTTTGGTTTCAACGTACGTTATAAACTGAAAATGGAGGCCTACATTCACTCACATCCTTTTGACATTTGAACAGCTGCTCCGTTTTCATGGACTGGGGGCCATGCGTGATCTCAGGGTCCCCTCTGTACTGTACTTTGGGTGTAATAAATCAATTATTCCCATGGATCAGTGGAAAATATGAAGCGACTGCAGAACACAAACAGTACAAACAGAATAATAAAGAACTGAGCTCCCCAGCCGCCTTTAAATCAGAGTGGCTTTGATGGGTCCTCATCATCTCGTGTCTGATGGAGGAACAGAAATGCAGGTCAAGGTCATGAGACATATGGAAGTTATAATACGGGTCACATATACAACCATCTCTCGTCTCTGGGTCACACAGTACCCATACAGGACTCACATCATATCAGTGCACACAGCATACACCACAAAAATTTATAATTATATATATTTTAAAATATATATTATATAATTTATTTATATTTATATTTATTTACTTTTTGTCACCGCATCTGCAAACCGCTAGTCCACAAAATTTTCTATGCCCGGGTTGCAGAGACTGTCTTTATACCTAATCTCCAGATAATGGACTCTTTCCCCAATCCCCTTTCCACTTCAAAAGTATATATACAATTTATATCCCTCACTCACCCCAGGTATATAGACTGTTGTTACCCCAACCTATCCCAGAAAAATGACTGTTTTTTACACAACCCCATGTCTCTGAATCAGGATGCCTTACACTGCCCCTTCTTTCAATTTAAATTACTTGTAAAATGCCCCCCCCCTGTTTTTGGGTTTTGTCCCAGTATTACACATTTTTTCCAAACAGAAAAAATATTTGGGTTATAAAAACGCCCCCCCGAACAGAGTATTTAGACAATCTATAAACAAATCCCCCTGCCCCAAAAAGTACACAGATCCCTATGTCACCCCATTTCCTGCCACGAATAAAATAAGTGTAAAACACATCCCCCGTTTGCAAGTATATGTACCACCTATATATAACACCCCTCCCGTTCAGAGTATATGTAGTAATATACAAACCCCCCCAATTTTCATAAAAAAAAGGACTTCTTTTTGCACAATCCCCCTGTCTCTAGAGTACATGGATTGTCTATATACAAAACCCTCTAGTCACTAAGAATGTACATAACTTCTATATACACACCTCTCCTGTCTTGAGAAAGCATCTTCTGACGCGAAACGGCCTTGGGCAGATAGACCGTCGATCGCGATCCTGTCCTTTTTCTTTATTCTTTTAAGGCCCTCTAAATTTGATGGATTAAAAGGATTGTATATTTGAAATATTGGTGAGTGCTGCGGCATCTTTCTACTGATGGTATATATATACACCTCCCTTTTAAATACATGGATGGCTATATAAAACCTGGCTGCCCCCAGAGTAGTCTGTCTATACCCCCTCCCCCCAGATAATAATTTTCCCAATAGGGGAGCCAGAGTTGTTCACGCTAGAGATGGGCAATTGATTCCAAAATGGAATTCTTTAGAATTCAGGGGAAAACTTGGTTCTGAACGAATCGAAGTTTGGGGGTTTCGGGGAACGAAGTGTGCTTTTGATTGAAAAAATGGCTCGAGCACATGGGGTTTCATGGGGGAAAGCACCTGGGAAAAAACAGGGCATAGCCGCATGACATGTGCAAGTGAAGCCCAAAAGAGACCGGGCGGGGGTGGGGGACTTGGGATTGCAAACAGAGGCCGCGCCTAGGGGGCCCCCTCTGCTGCCACTAGGGGGCGGGGAGGCATTGGGGCCAGTCGTAGCACCGCCCATACATTGCAGCACTGCCGGCTGTTCTTACAGCGGCAGAAGTGGATTCCCTCCGCCCCCCCCCCTTCCCCCCCGGCGCCGGAGGGGGGGGGGAAGAGGGGGGGTTAGGGAAGCTTACGGGGGCCCCGACTTTTCAGTGGATTTAGGGGGAGGGTTACAACCCCATCTCTCCTAACATTTCCTGCCCCCTGGACAGTTTTCCTTCACAAGAGCGCCCATGAAATCTGGAAGGGGGTTGGGGGGGACCCTTTGGGCCCCCTGTCCCCCAGGGGAAGCGGGTGGACCCTGAAGACAAAGACTTCAATGCTCCTAAGACAGGGATTTGGTTATCGTGGGGGGGGGGGGGAATTACCTGCTGGGGGGCAAACCTAGAAAGGGGGGAGTTTTGTAAAGGAGGGTGTGGACCCTGTCATGGGGGGAAGGGGGAGCTGTAAAGGAGGGTGGGGGGTTTCCCATGGAGGAGGGGGGAGCTGTAAAGGGGGGGGTGTGGAGCTGTCTTTGGAGGAGGGGGGAGATTGAGGGAAAGGTGTGGAAGCTGTCAGGGAGGTTGGGGCGCTGCCCCATGGGGGGTTGTGGGCCCTTTGCCCTGGAGGGGGGGAGGACTGTCATGAGGGAAGGGGAAAGCGTAAAGGGAGGAGGGGGGATTTTGTCAGTAGGTGGGGGACTGTCATGGAGGGTGGGGAGCTTTTAATTGGGGGTGGGGGTTTTAAAATTGATTTTGGGGAAGTGGGGTTTGAGGTGTGGGACCTGTAAAGGGAAGGGTGGGGACTTCATGGAGGGGGGGGGGGACCCTGCAGGGAAAGGAGGGGGGAGAGGGTGATGGGGGGGTGTGGAAGCTGTAAAGGAGGAGGGGGCACGTCAGGGGGGGATGGGCACTGCAGGAGGGTGGGGGGAGCTGAAATTTGAGGTGGGGGAGCTGTAATTGAGGGTGGGGAGCTGAAAATTTTGGGGGGTGGGGAAGCTGTGATTGAGGGTGTGGGAGCTGTCATGGAGGATGGGGGGTTTGTCATGGGGGGGTGTGGGAGCGGGCCCATGGAGGAGGGGGGAAAGATGATGAGGGGGAGGGAAGGTCTTTGGAGGAGGGGGCAGCTGTCATGGAGGGGGGGGGCCCTTTGTCAGGGGAGGTGTGATCGCAAAAAGGGTTTTGGGGGACTGCCCAAGGGGATGGGGGAGCTGTCTTTTAAAGGGTGGGGGACCCGTAAAAGGGGAGGGGGAGCTGAAAATTGGGGGTGGGGGAGTTTGAAAATTGGGGGTGGGGAAGCGTAAATGGAGGGTGGGGAGCTTTTCTTTGGAGGGGGGGGGGAGCGGGCCCATGGGGGATTGGGGGACGGGCCCATGGAGGATGGGGGAGCTGTCATGGAGGGTGCAGAGCTGGAATGGGGGAATGGGGCACTGTCATGGAGGGTGGGGGACTGTCAAGGAGGTTTGGGGCAGCTTTAAAGGGGGGGGTTTGGACCTGTCATGGAGGGTGGAGGGGGCCTGTCATGTAGGGGGGTAAGCTTTTCATGAAAGGGGGGTTAAAGCAGGTCATGGGGGGGGGGGATTTGTCATGGAGGATGGGGAGCTGCCCTAGGAGGGGGGGGACGTCTAGGGGGGGTGGGGAGCTGTCATGGAGGATGGGGAGCGGGCCCCATGGGGGGTGGGTAAAGCTTCAGGGAAAGGGTTTTGGAGCGCCCATGGGGGTTTGGGGGAGCTGTCATGGAGGGGGGGGGACGCCATGGGGGGTTGGGGGAGCTGTCATGGGGTGGGGGGGACCCTGCCCTGGAGGGGGAGGAGCTTTCAAAAAAGGAAAATGGGGACTGTGAGGGAAAGGAATGTGGGAGCGCCCAAGAGGAATGGGGAGCGTCAGGGGAGGTTTGGGGAGCTTAAAGGGAGGATGGGGGAGCTATGGAGGATGGGGGACTTTTTAGGGAAGGATGGGGAGCTGCCCATGGGGAGGGGGGACGTAGGGGGAGAGGGGAAAGCTATATTTAAAAGGGGGGCTTTAAATTTCCAGGAGAAGGAATTAAGCGGGCCGTGCAAAAATATCCAAGGGCGTATACCCCAAAAGCAAAATCTTCAGGGGGTTTACCCCCCAAAGATTGGGGGTCGTAAGTTGTGACCTATACCCCCTCTCCCCATCCCTGCCCAAACCCCCCCAAAACTACCCAACCCACCTCCACCTTTTCACTCTATAGCCCCATCTCCACCTATAACCCCAAAAACCTCAAAACTCCCTTGAAACCCAAAGCCCCCCACCTCCACCAACCCCCCCCATCTTACCCCTTAACCAACTCACCTCCAACCTTCAACCCCATCCCCCCCCTCATCCCCATTTATCCCCCCCCATAGCCCCCTCATCCCCACCTATCAGTCACTAGGGGGTTGTGAAAAGGGGTTTCCATGATAATGTGGGTATTTTTTCATTTTTTGTAAGCAGTATCTTTGATATAATTGGCCCTTGCTATACTGTTTTGTGCAGTAACAGTAGGTGATAATTTTTTTCTGCTTTTTAATACCCGGTATTTTGGGTGACTGTATCACCATTATCCAAGCTCATCTGTAAAAAACTGTTTTTTATAACTTTTTGTATGGGGTTTTCATTCAAACAATTTTTCTTTATAAATACAATGTAAGAGACCCTACAAACTCCTCTGGGTTGAATTGTTTTTTTTTTTTTGGGGGGGGGGCGCAGGCAGGGGTGTGCTGGGTTTTGGGCTTGGGATTTTTTTTTTTTTGGGCGGGGGGAAGGGGGGGGCACATTGGCCACTTGCCCAGGGCCCCAAAATCCCTTTGCCCCGGGCCCCTACCGGGGGGATTCGTACTCACCGACTAAAAAAGTCCAGGGCGGCGGGGACCCAACCTTCTTACTGATGTCAGGAAAGAGCTGCTGCGGCTGTTTTTGGATACCTTCGAAGAACTGATTTTTATACACGATTTTTTGGGGGGTTTTCCACCCTTTCTCAGAACCCGCTTCCTTAAGTTCTTTTCCCTTTTTTTTTTGGGGTATTGGATCGAAGTCCATGTGCTCCACGCAGGCATTACATTTTAAAATGCCATTGCCACGCAATTGAATTCCAGGGGATCTAAGCCATTTCCTGTTGTTTTCTTTAAAAAAACAGCTTTTTTCAATAAAATACCATTCATTTTGGCTGTCAATTCTTTAAGCTTTTTTTTGCGGGGTGACCCCAAAAGAAACCGTCTTTTTCCCCCCAAAAAAATACAATTTTCCGTAGCCTAATTCAAACGAAGGAAAAATTAAAATTTTTTTCTTTTTGGGTTAGCGTAAAAACACCCCATTGTAACACGCTACAAAACTCGAATTTGTGGTTGCTCAATTGTTTGGGCAATTTACACCCCGGGGATTAATTAAGCATTTTTTTTGCTGTGTGACAAAATAAACCTCTTTTTAACCGCCAAAAATTAAATTTTTCTTAGCTAATTCAAAGCGAAGGTTTAATTTAAAAATTTTTTCTCTGTTGGTAGCAAAGAAAACACCCATTGTAACCGCTCAAAGTGTGTTTTGGTTGCTAATTTTTGGGCCAATTTCATCCGGGTTAATTAAGGTTTTTTTTCTGCGTGTTCAAAAATAAATTTTTTTTAACCGCCAAAAAAAAATTTTTTCCTGAGCCTAATTAAAAACAAGGTTTTACTTTTTTCTTTTTTTCATAAAAATACACAAATTTTTAAAAAGGCACATACAAGTCAATTTTTAATGCCCATTTGTGGTCAATTTTTACCAAGGGTTACCCCAGCTTGGTTATGGGTTCATTTGGATCAAAAACAGGGGGATTTATTATTAAAAAGAACTTCTCAAAAAAGTGTCTGTCATTTTAAACAAAAAAAGTATGTCAGACAAGAGGTGGCAGGCTTCACCTGCAGTGAAAAGGGACAAAAATTCCAGGGGCCCCGGTCGCAGCAACCCAAGGGGAAAAGTTGCAGCGGGGTCCCGGTGAGGCCACAACTCCTTTTTCACTTGCGGGCCGGTACGATACAACCAATGGTTTCTTGATTGGTTGACTAGGTCATCCACTTCCCCCCCAGACATCTACAACCCCAGCCAAAAGTCGGTGGGGACTCAGACACAACCCCCAGTTGGCAGGCCCGGGGGCGGGGCGCGCCCTCACCTGTTTCCAAACCCCCCTCTGCCCCCCCGGGTTCCCTCACCAGATTACTATGTGGTTTGGGGTCAGCGCCATATATAGCAGGAGATAGAAAAGGGGACAATTTGAGGGGGCAGTCAGCCTACTTGCAGCGAAAAATGGGGGAATATCCTCTGCTTCTTGCGTAAGCGGAAAGTAAGATGTTGAAGGGGGCATGGGGGGTCAGTTGTGAGGGGTCAGCCCTGCATACCAAACCCCTGATGGGACAGCAGTGACGTGTAACACAAATAATGATTTATGTGCCGACCCATTTGGGGGCCGGGTGAGGCAAGGGGTTCATCATCGTAAGGGGGAAAAAGGGCACAGCTTGCGGTCAGGCGCGGCACCCCGCAAGTGGGTTGTTTTGGCCCTTGTTCACAGGTAGCACGTGTGAGGGCTGGGGCCAAACGGCCACGGGGTAAAACCCCGCTTCGCAGGTCCAAAAAAGTATTGGGACAGGGGGTCACGAGGGGCCAGCGGCGGCAGTAGTCACTCAGTGCGGAGCGTTGGGCGGTTAAAATCCGATACTCGTGCGGTGTGGCAGTTCGTTGCTAAGACACCGGAGGAGCCGAATATGGGTATATGTAGAATCTGTAGGCAGAAAGTGAAGCGTGGCCAGGGAGCAAACGTTGGCACCACGGCCCTGCATCAACACATGCAACATCACCATCCGGTGGCCTGGGAGAAACGTGGCTCAGATGTGGTGGTCCATCCTGCTGCCGCAGCAACAACAGCAGCAGCAGCGCCCAGTGGCACGCATGCCAGTGCAGCCAGTCAAGGCTCCACCACCTCTGCAGAAGGGAGCTGTTTCTCTTTTCCATCATCTCCCGGTCCAGATGCTCCTGCTCCTCGCTACTCATGGCGTCAGAAGTCGTTCAGTGAGGCGATTGCAAAGAGACAACAGTATGCGTCCAACCATCCTAAGGTTGCTCTTGTCCAAGTTGTTGGTACTGCAGTCCCTCCCTTTCCAAATGGTGACTCTGCACCGTTCAGAGAACTAATGGCTTGTGCGAGCCGAGATGGAGAGTTCCAAGCTGTAATTTCCTTTCCAAAAAGGCAGTACCAGCACTTCATAAATATGTAGAACAGAAGGTGGGCCAGTCCTTGAGCTTATCGGTTTGTTCCAAGGTGCACGGCAGCGCGGACGTCTGGAGCTGTAACTACGGTCAGGGCCAGTACATGTCCTTTACGGCCCACTGGGTGAATGTACTTCCGGCCCAGGCACACACCAACAACTTGGACAGGAGACCGCGCTTTCTCCTCCACGTTGTCAAACTGCGGCTCCTGCGCCAATGTCCGCCTCCTCCTCCTCCACCACCACCACCATCTCAGCCTCCACAAGTACTGCTCCATCATACCAGATGTGTAGGGCACAGCGGTGTCACACAGTTCTACACCTGGCTTGCCTCAGCGAACGAAGTCACACAGGGGAGGAACTGCTCCGCGTCATGCAGCAAAGAAATCGATGTGTGTCTTTCTCCACCAACTGCAAATCGGAACCATGGTGACGGACAATGGGAGTAACATGGTGTCCGCACTGCATCGAGGAGGGATGGTCCATGCGCCCTGCATGGTGCATGTGTTCAATCTGGTTGTGAAAAGGTTCCTGAAGTCTTCCACCGATCTTCAGAAGATTCTGAAAATGGCCAGGAAACTGTGCATGCACTTCATCCATTCCTACAAAGCCAGGAACACCCTCCTCGAGTTGCAGTGGCAGAACGGCCTCCCCCAACACACTCTGATATGCGATGTTTCCACCCGTTGGAATTCCAGCCTGCACACTTTGGACCGACTGTATGAACAGAGAAAGGCCATTAACGATTTTTTGATGATCCAGGCGGACAGGAGTACTCCCCTGTGTAACTTTGATGTCAGCCAGTGGCAGCTCATGCGTGACACCTGCCGTTTGTTGAGGCCATTCGAGGAGGCCACGTTATTTGTCAGTCGCCCGGACTACGGGATGAATAACGTCATTCCACTGCTTCATGTCCTGGAACAGATGCTGAATAATCTGTCTGGGCAGGGGACTGGAGACGTGGCGACTACATCTCGCGGCCACATGAGTCCGGTGGGGACTGAAATGGAGGAGGAGGAGGAGGACATTGGATCAGAAGCATTGTCTGGTGAAATGAGTGATTTTCTACCCAGGTGACAGAGAGGAGGAGCAGGAGCAGCTGGAGGAGCTAGATGGAGATGAGGAAGACGAGGCAGATGACCCGCAAGCACCGTGGCAGTATACAGTGGAGATGGAGGCAGGGAGCCCCTCGGAATCACTTGTGCAGATGGCCCGCAGCATGCTTATTTGCCTGTCTAGTGACAGACTAATAGTCAGAATCTTGCAGAGGGATGAATTCTGTCTCTCCACCCTATTGGACCCTCGCTACCGGTCCAAAATGGGAGCCTTTTTCCCAGCTATTGAGAGGGAGGACAAACTCAAATACTATAGGGAAATCCTCCATAGTCAGTTGGCCGCTGCCTATGTGCGGCATCGTACCTCCTCTGACAGGTCTGACCGGGGGGGTTTTCCGCGCTCACGTACTACTGCCGCGGCTGCTGGGGGAAGTGGGGGGGGTGTAGGAGCAGTACCAGTTCCATCAGCAGCAACCTAAGTCTGGAGTCACTGATGAGCAGCTTCCTTCACCCGCCTAGTGAGGAGGGCAGTCGCCAGCAGCAGCAGGACCTGGAGCAGACCCTGAACCAACAGGTGGTGGCCTACTTGGACAGCACTCTGCCACCCCAGTTAGAAGATCCGCTGGACTACTGGGCAGCCAAACTGGATGTGTGGCTGCAACTTGCCGAGTTTGCAGTGGAGAAGCTGTCCTGCCCGGCCAGTAGTGTGGCATCAGAGCGGGTGTTCAGTGCGACGGGGGCCATCGTTACCCCAAGGAGAACCCGCTTGTCCATGGGAAATGTGGAACGACTGACCTTTGTCAAGATGAATCAGGCGTGGATCGGCCAGGATTTCCACACACCAATGCCTTAGGCGTCAGACTACATCAGCCATGATGCCTCACCCAAACTGTGAGAAATGAGTCTGGGTTCAAACTACTTGCCTCAGCCACTATTCTGATGCCGCCACCCGCCTGATGCCACACATCTGCTGACAGTTTCTCCATCTGCCACCAACCATCTTTACCAGGGACTGGTATTGCCACCCACCTCCACACTCTGTCATTGTGCCACTGTCTGACCTCATGCTGCTGTTGTTGCTGGTGCCATGACATCCACACTGTGTCATTGTGCCACTCTCTGGCCTCATGCTGTTGCTCCCGCCGCCGTCACCTCCACTCTCTCTCATTGTGCCACTCTTTGGCCTACTCCAGTTTTTGCCACCTCTAGAATGTGATTGTGCCACTGTCTGACCTCATGCTGCTGCTGTGGCTGCTGCCGTGACCTACACACTCTGTCATTGTGCCACTGTCTGACCTCATGCTGCTGCCGCCGTCACCTCCACTCTCTGTCATTGTGCCACTCTGTGGCCTACTACTGTTTTGCCACCTCCAGAATGTTATTGTGCCACTGTCTGACCTCATGCTGCTGCTGCCGTGACCTACACACTCTGTCATTGTGCCACTGTCTGACCTCATGCTGCTGCTGTGGCTACTGCTGTGACCTACACACTGTGTCATTGTCCCACTCTGTGGCCTACTCCTGTTTTTTGCCACCTCCAGAATGTCATTGTGCCACTGTCTGACTCATGCTGCTGCTGTGGCTGCTGCCGTGACCTACACACTGTGTCATTGTGCCACTGTCTGACCTCATGCTGCTGCCGCCGTCACCTCCACTCTCTGTCATTGTGCCACTCTGTGGCCTACTACTGTTTTGCCACCTCCAGAATGTCATTGTGCCACTGTCTGACCTCATGCTGCTGCTGTGGCTGCTGCTGTGACCTACACACTGTGTCATTGTGCCACTGTCTGACCTCATGCTGCTGCTGTGGCTGCTGCCGTGACCTACACACTGTGTCATTGTCCCACTCTTTGGCCTACTCCTGTTTTTGCCACCTCCAGAATGTCATTGTGCCACTGTCTGACCTCATGCTGCTGCTGTGGCTGCTGCCGTGACCTACACACTGTGTCATTGTGCCACTGTCTGTCCTCATGCTGCTGCTGTGGCTGCTGCCGTGACCTACACACTGTGTCATTGTCCCACTCTGTGGCCTACTCCTTTTTTTGCCACCTCTAGAATGTCATTGTGCCACTGTCTGACCTCATGCTGCTGCTGTGGCTGCTGCCGTGACCTACACACTATGTCATTGTCCCACTCTGTGGCCTACTCCTTTTTTTGCCACCTCTAGAATGTCATTGTGCCACTGTCTGACCTCATGCTGCTGCTGTGGCTGCTGTCGTAACCTACACACTGTGTCATTGTGCCACTCTGTGGCCTACTCCTGTTTTTCCACCTCCAGAATGTCATTGTGCCACTCTCTGACCTCATGCTGCTGTGGCTGCTGCCGTCACCTCCACACTCTGTCACTGATGTTGCCACCTGAGCCCTCAGCTTGTTTTTTTCCAGCTGTCGCTGTCATGACTTTATCAGGCAACATTCCTGCTTCAGTTTTTTGGTCAGTTTTGTCCTCTTAAGTGCCCAGGGTATTTTATAGTGAAGCGATTCTAAGAGCGGCGACAGTCATGTGCGTGTCATACTAAAACACAACATTGTATGAAGACCAAACCAAGCTCTCTCTGCATATTTAAGCATGGCACAACATTCTAGAGCACCCTGCAGGCTCTTTGCAGCCTGGAAATAGCCGTTTTTTAACGTGATTCGTCCCGAAGTAATGCGGAACAAAGTTATTTTTTTGTCGGGAAATTCGACGAAGTGAACGAACTGAATTTTGGGAAATTCGCCCAGCATAGGACTCTGTAACAAATTGTCTTAGTCAGAAACAAAATAAACTGGTCTTGGGCCCAGTATTACAAATATATGTCCTTCCAATGATAAATCTTGTACAAGTAGTCTTTATCTCATCTTCTATCTGTCTATAACATATCAACCTCTAACATGACACTAGTTGCTTGAGGGCACTTTTCAATGTATCATGAGATGATGCACTGAAAATGCAGGTATCTGACAGTATGGAGTATCATTCATATGCTAGATGAAAGAAAGGTGATTTTTTAATATTTTGTTCCACTTTCCAGTACTGTGAAGGCTGCCAGTGTGAAGAATGGAGTCTTTTGTAAGAAAAAAAAATCTTTGCTGCTTACTAAGCCTCAACCATGGTATATAACGCTTAATGTGTAAATGTATGTATATTAGTATATTTAGTATAGATGAGAGGCAAAAGTGTCTTTACATGTCCAAGAAGTACTTGAAAAATAGAATATTATAGTTTATAATTACTCGATTCAAGACATAGAATGTTGATCCAGGCATTTATTCTGATTGTCCGATTTGGAGTTGGCAAGGGATTTTTCCTCTTCTTTGGGACAATTGGCATCTGCCTCATAGGGGTTTGGTTGGACTTTATGGACTTGTGTCTTATCTACTATGTGTTTTTTTCCATGTAGACATGATCCTGATAATCAAATGTAGACCTCCAGTCTTTACACTGATGGCTGCTTATATAAAACTGGAGTCAACTCTCTTGGCCCATATATTGTATTTCTTACGGATTACAGCTAATCAATAACCCTAACCTTACAGCAGGACAGTCTATTTGTTTTCTTATTCACAGTGGACCTTTCTAACCAAAAGGTACTAATTCCTCTACCAACTTCTCACCCCTAAAACAACAGATGACCTCTCCAATCACTTTCTAAACCTCTCATAGCTAACAAAAATGTCTTAACCTACATCTTTGAACTATGGGCAACATGGAAGAATGGGGCTGCACCAGTTTTATAGCGTACGTTGAGCCAAAAAGAATGTATGAACAGGTACACTGCAAACTTTGGCACGATAAGTCCCTTTGTAATGCGCCAAAGACACTTTTTAAGGCACCAAAGATTTGGGGGTGTTCTGGGGACAGGTCACACCACATTCTTAGAAGTAGAGACATTTCTGATTCTTTGACGCCAAGTCTAGGTGCAGAACAGTTATGCCTGTATGTATGACCTGCAGAAGAACAGGTTCATACATTGTGGCGCATTCTACGCTACCTTAAATCTATTTAAAACTGGCCTGTCAGCGCCAACGTTCATGCATGTCATCCTAAGAGTCTTAAAGGCTTGTCCACATCATAAGAAAACATTGCAATTCTGAGCCCCCAGTAAATAAATATATATATATATATATATATATATATATATATATTATATATTATATATATATATACTCACCTTCCTCTGGTTCCCGGTTTCAGCAGTCTCTGGTCTTCTGTTTTTATTTTCTTTTTGTGGGCATTACTTTATTAGAGGCTATGTTTTATACATCTTTCCAGTGAATATATATTGAGTTTCAGATGGTTTTTATAGGTTTTGGTATAACCTTATATTCACTTTACCCTTCTGCATTTTGTTTTGCTTCTGTTGGCAAGCTGTCACTTCTGAACCTGGATGGGATGTCACCATTGCAGCTGCTGATTGGCTGCAGCAGTCACATGCTTCTACCTTCATCACTGTTTATAGCTGTTCAATTCAGAACAGTGATATAAGTTAGTGGCACATGACCACTGCAATCAGCGGCCACAGTGGTGATGTCCCCAAATGGAGAGATGCAGTGCTCGAACCGGAAGAAAGGCAGTATAACTTTTTTTTTACTTTACTGGGGGCCCGGGACCTATTGTACTGATTTTTTAAAAAGGTGGAAAACCCCTTGAAACTTACCATTCTTGTTCCACTCTAGAGAGATGAACATGTCAACTACTTACCGCTAAGGGTGACCTATCAACTTATATAAAAGCTGGCCTTCACAACTTCTTACCACTACAGAAATGACTCTAATATGTGCCTACTGCTTAGAGGGTTGACCTAGCAATCTCTAAGAATTAGGAAGTATGTCCTTAACATCCTAACACAACTTAAAGATCAACTCTCCAATATGTGTGTCAGAGTAACTAGAGTACTTCTATTCAATTAAATTATTCTGGAGAATCTCTTCTTGGAAATCTGGGACCTGTAATAGAAAAAAGATAAAGGTGTATTACCATTCCCTTTTCAAAGGGGCCTGTTCCTACACACCCTGACACTGTCCAACCGGGCCTAACTATGTAGTGATACATTCTGCTAACAAAGAAATAGTAAAGTCCTGTTGAAAGCATACTAGAACTTGGTATCTCATGGGGAAGGCAAGAACTTACTTAAACAGGTTACGACTGCCAACTGATTTCGTTTAAGAAGAGTTGTTCATTCACGAGCTTTCGCCGGAGATCGTCATCCTCCGGTATAGTTAACTGAGGGTGTGCTTCCTTGGTTGTCTCTTCGCTCCCCTCCCCCCCTCCCATAAAAACAGGCAGCTCGAAAACTTCTAACAGGGGGGGGGAGGGGGTTTGCTCTCAGATTTATTGTGGGGCCCGCTAGGTCTTTACGGGAGGGTGTCAAATTTGGGAGGTCTGTGAAGCGGTTATGTAATAAGCAGAGGGGATGCATGTGTTCTATACCCCTTGCTTAAAAGTCCCTATCTGCAACAAAAAGGGAAGTGTTACTATCTCAGGATGTGTCCCTAATCGGGAGAGCAAAAATTTTTCACATGCCCCCTGATCTGTACAGTATTTATAGTCAATTCCAAAAAACATATCATGAATGAAACAGAAGGGTAAATGCTGTCACATCTATCTGTGTAGAGAGCGGAGGAAGCAGGCACCCAGGGGAAACCCGGCACTGGGACACAGAGGGCCGAGCCCTCCCTCCCCCCCCTCCTCCTCCCCCCCAGAAGCATTTTTTCCCCCGGGGAGGGGCTCTTGTCCGACCTGTTTTAAAAAGGTGATGAGTCATTCGCCCGACAGAGAAAAGAAAAGGATCAAAGGTCTGCTACTAAGAGATTTGGGAGCGATTAGTAATACTAACGGGGCAGTCAAAATCTAGGACATTTGTAATGAACTTATTAAAAAGTGCTTGTTTTTTAAAGATCTTTAAATTAAAACCCAATCATTGTAGCGAGACAACCCCTTTAAGAAGAAATAATTATCACACCAACTTTTTTCCCCAAAGGAAGATGCCGTCACCACCATCTCAAAGCCAAGAGAAGTGGCCATACCATTACCAGTATGAAGGGATGACCTTAGCGCCTTATTACCTGTAAAGAACTTAGACCATACTGTGCTTTCCCCACTAGTGAGAAAGGAATTTATTTCATGAGCACCAGTACAAAAACCAATGATGTATTCAGTACAGTACAATTAACTAAGTTCTGTCACCTCAGACTTACCAAATGAATGTACTTATTGTCTGGATGTCAGGCACACTAGCAATCCCATACAAGCCTCAAGCAGACCTGGAGGTACAGATATAGGAAAAGCATGGGAAAACATTTGTACATAAGATATAATTCAGCACTTGCAACATAATAGAACCAGGAGGAACAAAGTGATGGAATCACTAGTGATAAGTATGTGCAAGACAGCAACTTGGCATAATTTTAGACAAACAATAAGTGAAAGAGCAGATCACTTCGCAACAAGACATCTAACAAAACGGAACATTGCCACCTTTGGGCACAGATAGTTCTGTCTCTGTGTCTCTACCTGTAAATGACCATAAGTAGATGAAGACTGTATCCTCCCTCCTTGAAGCAATAGAGTTAATTTACTGTAGAAAATTATGGAAACATTCTGACTTATTTTTGCAGGCACTGATAATACTCTCTCCTGGTCTCTTTCTGTAATGATGTACAGTAAGTGCAGTTATGACTACCTCACTGTATTCCCCTGCAAATGATCTACTGATATAGTAGAGATTTTTAGGCAGACATATCTTAATGAACAGTAAGCCAGTAAAGAGGTGTCTCGGGATTTAAGAAAGCTTGTTGGTCTATTGGGGCATGATAAAAAAATACAAGATAAAAATCATACTCACGTCCCGGACGCTCCCATTGATTCCTGACCCATTCATCCTAGCTGTAACACTGAACAGTTATCGTTCAGGTGACAGATGCGGCCAATCACAGGCCACAGAAGTCACATGCAGGTAACTTTATGGCCTGTGATTGGCTGCACATGTCATGTGAAAGATGAACGTTCTCTACTACTTCTGGAAGGAACGGACCGGGATTGAATAGGAGCGTCCGGTAGGTAAGTATGATTTTCATTTTTTATCGTGCCCGGATGGACCAACAAGCATTCTTTTAAAAGCAATGAAAAAATTTAAATAATTTTAGTGCCACAGTATCATAATATGTCAATTGTTGAGTGTTCTCTCCATGTAGTTTCACAGAGCCTGCTCTACACAGTCAGCCTCAGACTCTAACTTCCAGGTCAAGGTGTGGGTGGGTACATTGAAGTGATTGGCATATCAGCTCTGCTGTTGCTAGCTAATTTGGATAGAGTGACATGAGTGCAGAGGTTTGTAAGCTGTAGTGCACAAGGCTACAGAGCTCTAAAGGGTTAAAGTTTTTCAGTAACACAGATAAACAAGCTTCTGTGCTGCTAATATGACACAGCAAGGAGTAACGTCACCATGATGAGGCAGGACTGCTGGATCAATGAGAGATGCTGGTAACCTAGAGAAGCTTGTGTAAGCAATCAGGAGATAAAATCTCCTAAACAAAGAAAGGTAATGTATTTGGTAAAAGTCCTTATTTACCTTTACCTACACATTTAAAGCTACCCAATGTGGTGAGAAAACCCCTGTCACCATCCTAACAGGACTCTAGAGTTTGTTAGAGCAGAGAGAGATGGTTGCTAACTAGAGAAAATTGTGTAAACAAGCAGGAGATAAGAACTGCTCTTACTCTGAAAAGAAGCAAAATCAAGACAGCAATGTATTTGGTAATAGTTTTTATTTACCTTTGCATACATGTTTAAAGCTAATCAGTGTGGTCAAAATACCCCTATAATGTAAATGATGTAGGCACAATTAGTTCTGCTTCCATCTCTTAACCCCTTAACAACAGAACTTTTTTTTGGTTGATAAATTTGTTTTTTTCCTCTTCGCTTCCAAGAGCATAAGTTTTTTATTTTTCAATTTACATAGACATATTAGGGTTTTTATTTTGTGGGAAAAAATGTACTTTCTACTGGTGTCATTCACTGTACCACAGAATATAATGAGAAAAAATTCTAATTGTGTCAAAAATTGTGAAAAAAATTTACTTGAGCCATGTTTTCGTTATTTCCTTTTATGGTGTTTACTCTCCGGTACAAATGATGTGTTCTCTGTATTCTGCAGGTTGATACTATTCTAGCAATACTAGATCTGTAGGGTTTTTGTTATATTATAGTACCATAAAAAATCCAAACAGGAAGCAGAGTCTAAGGGGCCACTGGTTTTCACCAAAACCCACCACAAAGGGTGAGTTAGGCTTGCTGCAGCAAGTGACTCCCAGGTTGCTACCCCTGAAGCGATTTGCTTGCAGTGGTGGCCGAGTTGTAGCGAAGTACAAAATCAGCAGGAAAACTCGGAGTCAGGGTCAGGCAAAGAGGTCAGGGCAGCCAGCAGGCAAAATGTGGTCAGTGGATGGAGGCAGAGGTCAAGATACACGGCCAAGACAGGAACACTAAAGGAATGCTTTCACTATGGTTCAGGGTGCTATAGATCTGGCAAGGACATGGGAAAGAGACATAACTAAATAGGGTCAGGCCCTTTAAATTTCACTTAGATGGCGCACTCGCGCCTTAGAGAATGGAGACGCGCGGCGGTCGGCAGGAGAGCAGCAGGGAGCGTGGAGAGGTGAGGATGGGAGCTGAGACTAGACATTAAGAATGTGGTGGCTTGCGGTGCCACCCATGGCGGAGAGGCAGGAGGAGTGATACGGGTGCAGCTGTGACTCACAATGCAGGGATCAGAGACACCCTTAGCAGTACAGTTCTCCGTGTCACTTTTTCCCAGCGTTTTTCCGTTTAACAAGTAATCATGGAATGGATTTTTCCTTTCCATGTGCATAACCTTGCATTTACCTGTGTTAAACCTTATCTGCCACTTTCCTGTCCAGGCTTTCGACTTATCCAGATCCCTTTTTAATAAAATAATAGCATCTCAAAAGGACCTAGGAAAAGTGTACCTAACTTACACATATAACTGGGGATCTTCAGCAGAAAACCACACCGGGGCAAAGATTGAAGGTCTTCTTCCTGTTTCCGCTTGTCTTTTCATACATGAAAATTCTAGTTGTAGGGAATGATGCATTTCATGCCAGGTCATAAAGTCCCGGATTTGAGCATCCACAGCAGGAATGTCAGAATAGATTTTTAGAGGAAGAAGAGGATGAGGATGCTGGCCATAAACTATATAGAACGGCAAAGCATCGGCAGAGTCAGAATCCAGGTGATTTTAGGAGAATTCTGCCCAGGGTAAAAGACTGGTCCAGTCATCATGACACACAGAGAAAAAATGGCGCAAGGAGTTACACAGAACCTAGTTCATCCTTTCTACCTGGCCATTCATTTGAGGATGATATGCTAACACAAAGTCCAATTTCACCTGCAGATGAGAGCAGAGAGCACGGCAAAATTTAGACACAAATTGTACCCCTCGATCCGAGATGTGCAGGGGAAGTCCATGCAGACGAAATATGTGTTGAAAGAACTGGCTGGCCAATTGAGGAGCAAAAAGAAGACAGGGCAATGGCACGAAGTGGGAAATTTTTGGGAATCGGTCTATCTCCACCCAAATGGCTGTGTTGTTCAAGGAGGGTGATAGATCAGTGATAAAGTCCATAGCGATGTGGGTCCAAGGGACATCCAGCATAGGTAAAGGCTGCAGAAGGCCAGCAGGCTTGAAATGGGAGGACTTATTGTGGGCACAGGATTCAACAAAGTCCTTGAAATCTTTAACAAGATTAGGCCACCATTAATAGCAAGATAAGAGTTGGCAAGATTTTTGAACTTCTTAGTAACTGGCCACCACAGAGAAATGTCCCTACTTCAAAATCTGTTTTCTCCAGGGGAACACGTTGGAAATCAATGATATCTGGGGAGATTAGGAATTCAGGAGGAACGATGTGGTGAGGTGCAGATTCTAGACCTACTACGTCCGTAGCATTGATGCTCCTATCAGCAGGTCTGAAGTAGATCAGGAAATTAAGATTGGAAAAGAATACGGACTATCCAGCTTGCTGAGGATTTAGATGCTGGGCCGTCTTGAGATAAAGCAGATTTTTGTGGTAGGTGAAGATGTTGACCGGATGACAAGCCCCTTCAAGCAGACGGTGCAATTCTTCCAAGGCCAACTTAATGGCCAGTAATTCCAAATCCACAATGGTGGATGGTTTTTGAGAAAAGCTGCAGTTAAGGGTCACTCCATCTCCCACTGAGGAGGTGTCAACCTCAAGGAAGAAGGCTTTCTATGGGTCAGGATGGCACAGGATAGGTGCAAAGGCCAGCATGGGTTTCAGATGGGAGAAGGCTGTGTTTGGGTTTCCATTCTTCTTAGTAAGCCCCATCATGAGTGCCACCACAGTAGAGAAATGAGGAATAAACTGTCGGTAGTAGTTGGCAAATCCCAGAAAGTTCTGTATGGCCCAAAGGCCAACTGGCCTAGGCCATTGCAGGACAGCCGACAGTTTTGCAGGATCCATCTAAAGTCCTTTGTCTGAGACAATGTAACCAAAGAAAGGCAGTGAAGACTGTTCGAAGATGCATTTCTCCAGCTTGTCATAGAGCTGATTGCATCGTAGGCAATATAGAACCTGGCATACGTCAGTCCCATGAGATTTTAGATTGTCCGAGAAGACCAAGATATCGTCCAGATGCAAGATGACTTAAGAATATAAGAAGTCTTTGAAGATCTTATTAATTAATTCTTAAAAAACTGCAGGAGCATTGCATAGATTGAAGGGCATCACTAAATACTCAAAGTGACTATCCCATGTATTAAATGTAGTCTTCCATTCATCACCCTCACATATTTGGATGAGGATATACGCTCCCCGCAAGTCTAACTTTGTGAAGACCTTGGCTCCCCGGAGCCGGTCAAAGGATTCAGAGATTAGGGATAAAGGATATTGGTTCTTCATGGTTATCTTCTTGAGACCCCGACTGTCTTTGCAGGGGTGTAGTGAATCAACTTTTTTCTCCACAAAGAAAAACCCTGCTAGGGAGGAAGACTTGCAGATAAAACCGTTTTGCAGGTATTCCTTAACATAGGCCAACATGGCCTGAGTCTCTGGCACAGACAACAGATTTACCCTGCCCTGTGGAGGGCTAGTACCCGGCAAAAGGTCTATAGAGCAGTCATAAGGCCAATGAGGAGGAAGGCTCTTAGCCTGCTTCTCAGAGAATACATCTGTGAATTCCAGATAATGAGCAGGTAGACCCAGCAGCAGCTTGGAAGATATCAGTAGAGAAGTGGATCATACCAGACAGGATGCCTCACTTCTGTAGCTGTACATATCCCTGGGTCACAGAAACACAGCGATACGTAGCTTTAAGAGCAGAGCCTCACGCATCTTGTGTGAAACAGTGAGGATGGGGCCCAACGGGCCTGTCAGCAGGCCGGTGTTAGTGTGCAGAGGAGAAACGAAGGCAAGGCTTTAGAAAAAGGGAAAAAAGGCTGTGCCTGCTCCTCCTCTCATGTATGTGCTGAGTCTGTATCAATGGGTCTCTGTGACCAAGCAATACAGACTGCATATTGGAGGTGGAGCCAGGGGCAGGGCATGAATGGGGGAGTAGTGCGGAGCACAAGGCACAGGGCATAGAGCTGGGTGGGCAGAATGAGGTAGAGAGCAGATTGGCAGCAGGGTTTGGGGACTCCCTGGAGCACATTTAGACTTTGCGGCCCCTGCCCACTGCCCATACATGGATCAGGAGGAGCAGAAGGAGGGCAACAGGAAGAGGCATTTCTAAATGGAGCTGCTCCTCTCCATCCTGCAGCAAGCATTTGGCCAAAGTATGGAACTTATAGGGCATGTCCCCACGGCACGGGTGTTCAGACGGTTTTTCAGACGGTTTGCGGTTTTGCAGACCGTCTGAAAAACCAGCCGAAAATGAGTACAATGGGATGCTATGGAAAACTAACTGGCAACAAACAAACTGACACAAATTTGCATTTAAAATCTTGCTGCTTTTTACTAGCGTATGGAACATCAATGAAGGCTGCATGCCCTTATATTCCAAATCATCGCTTTACATACAATATGCAGTCAGTACTTAGCTGTAGTAGTTTCGTGGTACAATCACAGCATTTTCAACATTTCACTGGTCAGTGGTATGCAATCTCTTCCGAGCTGACTGATGTGGAGCCAAACACTCCATGTTGCACACAGCTGCAACGTTTCGGAAATCACTTTCCTTCTTCAGGCATGCGTAGTCAGAGTCACACTCACTGATATGTGATCACATTAAGCAGACAGATGAGTATTAACCCAATGTTTCCCAACTAACCAAATATACTACTAGTGCATATATTTAACCTATACGTCTAATTATACCATTCCTACATTTTTATAAAAATTCTACATTATCTAATCTAACACCTACCAACTATAAACATCTAAATATAACTATACTACCTATAAAAAACATCTGAGACTAAACATCTCATTTAAACCTTTTGGAATCTTTGTTTGAAGTTTGCTAAGCCAAAATGCTTCACGTGAAGCAGACTGGATTTGTTACGATTAGCATCCTGCAACAGGTATCTCTTCTAACCACACCAGCGTAAATCGCTTGCTGTGTGTTTTGACTCGAAGAAATGTTTGGCTGCGCTGTCTCCCCATATGCTTGTTCTTTTTGTTCTTTTTGCTCCATATGTTTGTAATTTCTTATTGTCGATTTGTGTTCACTAATTCTCACTCTAACAGAGCGACTCGTTTGCCCTACATACCCTTTGCCGCAAGGACATTTTATATAATAAATGACGTTACTAGTCATACAGCTATAGTATCCTTTAAAGGGTATGCTAATTCCTGAAAGTGGATGGGAAACATAGGTACCACGAATAATTGCACTACAATTTGTACATGAAAGGCATGGGAAAGTCCCACATTTAGTTGTTCTCAATATATCTTGCTTAGACTTTTTAGGGAAAGAAATGTCAGAATGCACTAATGCAATACAAGGAGAAGAGAAAACTCCGGTTGCATGACTGAATAAAGGGTCAGTACAAACATAAAAAGAGATATAAAATATAGACAGCACTTTAAATGTATCGATGCTATGGAAAACCCATGCAGCAGTCCCCACTGCACGGGTTTTCCGCCCGGCAGTTTCTCCGCCCGCTGGCCGCCCGCAGAACATTCTACATGCACATTCTTCCATCTGGTTTCCGGACGGTATATGTGCTTGTGAATGTGAAGGGGGAGGGCTTTTCTCCGGTCATCGCGGAGAAAAGCCATCCCCCCGCAGCCATGGGGACGGCCACAAAACAGGAGAAATACCAGTCGGATAAACCAACCGGTTGTTGTCCCTTGCCGTGGGGACGCATCCATAGAACTATGGCATTACAAATGAGAAACAAGGGGTGACATGTATGATGCTTGGTGCACAGATGCCAATTTTATTGCGTGCAATAGTAGTGTAGATTGTGCCTGAATCTATGAACCCGGTCTACTGCGGGTAATAAGTCAGGCGCATTCTAGCGCAAAAATTTCAATTCAGGCTCAGGCAAACCACTTTTAAAGTAGTCTACCTGTCCCAGCAGTAATGCGCCTGTATTTGCTCTACTGAAGCTATGAATGTGTAGTTTCATATGATTGTAGTGCGACATGCCTCCAGCACACCCTTTGATCTCAGGTGGATTACAAAGTGCCACGGGCACTGGTTAAAAATATAGCGAATGGGAACGTTCATACATGTCGTCCCAGTTGTTACCTGTCAGGTCTGAGACAATAGCTATCTCCTAGTGTCTCATACCTGAGCAGTATCACCTACTGCCTAATTTTTTTCACATTGTTTACTTTAACTTTTTTATTAACTACTTGCCACCCATAGACTATAAACACCCGGGTGGGAGCTGTATACCTCTGCATGAACATTAGCTGGGCTTTCCACTGAGAAGGCAGGGATGATTTGTTACCAACCCTGGCATTTCAATCTCTGTGTATATAATGCTCAAGAAATGCTGTATACACAGATAAGCAGAAAGCCCGTGTCAGCTTCCTGCTCCTGGTACTAGTGGTTACATGACCGCCGGGGCTTGGTGTCTTCCTGAGCTGATTGGTCATATCAGACCCAGATCAGCTCTGCAGTCAGCGCAGGGGTACATTTCCCCCATAACAAGGACTAATATACCACCACAGTTACAGATTAATTCACCCTGAAAAAAGTGATATAAAAATGGTATTTTTCTGACACTGCGCCCCCATAATATGTAAAACAAAGTCACAAAACACACACACAAAATAAAATATTTTTAAAATAAATACTAACAACCCAAAATACAACTTTTTGCCCTGCCCCCTACTAACCTAAGAGTACAGTATGTTCACACAGCGTATTTGCGGGACATATACTGCAATGCTCCTAAAGTATGCTTCACAAATATGGTAAATTATAGCACTCATTGAGCCGGGGAAAGTGAAAGTAAATGGGAGCCAGCCTGAAGCGCTATTGAAAGTACGTGCTGGCCAGCGCGTATATCGGTGTATATCGCCGTGCATAGGTAAGCGCTGCTATATGCTGTGTGAACATACTCTAAAACTTTATTTTGCCTATATAAAAAGGCAGTGATGGAAAAGTGAGACAAGTACAAAACTTATTTCAGTGCCACTTTGGATGTTAAAAAAAATAAAGAGGTTGTCTCACTACAGACACTGAACAGTGTCTGATTGGGACGGGACAAGGCATTTTGGTGCCCTAGACAATTAGGCCAATGGCGCTCCCTCCTCCCTCCCCCGACGAAATAAAAAAAAAAAAGGACCAGCCCTAACCTAACACACTGCCTGCGTCCCCCTCCCCCCAGCTAGGCGGAATGGAAAAAAAAACACAATTCCAACACACAGCCTGCCCTCTCACACTACAGCCTCCCCCTTACACTACAGCCTCCCCTCTCACACTACAGCCTCCCTCTCACACTACAGCCTCCCCCTCACACTACAGCCTCCCCTCTCACACTACAGCCTCCCTCTCACACTACAGCCTCCCCTCTCACACTACAGCCTCCCCCTCACACTACAGCCTCCCTCTAACACTACAGCCTCCCTCTAACACTACAGCCTCCCTTCTCACACTACAGCCTCCCCTTCACACTACAGCCTCCCCTTCACACTACAGCCTCCCGTCTCACACTACGTCCCCCCTCTCACGCAACAGCCTCCCATCTCACACTACAGCCTCCCATTTCACACTACAGCCTCCCATCTCACACTACAGGCCTCCCCCTAACACTACAGCCTCCCCTCTCACACTACAGCCTCCCCTCTCACACTACAGCCTGCCCCTAACACTACAGCCACCCCTCTCACACTACAGCCTCCCCTTCACACTATAGCCCTTCAAAACACCTCCTCTCCACATACAGCCCCCCTCACACTACACCCCCCTCTCACACTACAGCCTCCCTCTCACACTACACCCTCCCTCTCACACTACAGCCTCCCCTCACTACAGCCCCCCCTCACACTACAGCCTCCCCTAAAACTAACAGCCTTCCCCCCTTACACTAAGCCTCCTCTTTCACCACAGCCCCCACTCACACTACAGCCTCCCCTCACACTACAGCCCCCTCTCACACTACAGCCTCCCCCTCACACTACAGCCTCCCCTCTCACACTACAGCCTCCCCTCTCACACTACAGCCTCCCTCTCACACTGCAGCCTCCCCCTAACACTACAGCCTACCCTCTCACAATACAGCCTCCCCTCTCACACTACAGCCTCCCCCTCACATAAGCCCCCTCTCACCTACACCCTCCCCTCACACACAACTCCCCCCTCACACTACAGCCTCCCCTCTCAGACTACAGCCTCCCCTCTCACACTACAGCCCCCCTATTACATTACAGCGCCCCTCACACACCACAGCCCCCCACACGGTCACCCCCCCTCACACACCACAGCCCCCCTCACTGTGGGCTCCCTCAAACACCACAGCCCCCCACAGTAGCCCCCTCACATACCCCAGTCCGCCCACTGTACCCCCCTCCACACCACACCCCCCCTCACTGTAGCCCCCCTCACACACCACAGCCCCCCTGTAGCCCCCCTCACACACCACAGCCCCCCCACTGTAGCCCCCCTTCACACACCACAGCCCCCTCACTGTAGCCCCCCTCACACACCACAGCCCCTCTGTAGCCCCCCTCACACACCACAGCCCCCCTCACTGTAGCCCCCTCACACACCACAGCCCCTCTCACTGTAGCCTCACACACCACAGCCCCCACACACTGTAGCGCCCTCACAAACCACAGCCCCCCACACTGTAGCCCCCCCTCACACACCACAGCCCCCCACACCACAGCCCCCCACACTGTAGCCCCCCTCACACACCACAGCCCTCCTGACTGTAGCCCTCCTCACACACCACAGTCCCCCCACACTGTAGCCCCCCTCACACACACCAGTCCCCCCACACTGTAGCCCCCCCTCACACACCACAGCCCCCCCACGGTAGCCTCCAGTCACACATCACAGCGTCCCCACACTGTAGTTCCCCTCACACACTACAGCCCCCCAAACTGTAGCCCCCCCTCACACACCACAGCCTCCCCTCACTCTAGCCTCCCCTCACACACCACAGTCCCACCACACTGTAGCCTCCCCTCATACATCACAGTCCCTCACACTGTAGCCCCCCGCTCACACACCACAGCCCCCCCACACTGTAGCTCCCCTCACACACCAGTCCCCCCTCACTGTAACCCCCATCTCACACCACAGCACCCCTCACACACCACAGCCCTACCACACTGTAGCCCCCCTCACACACCACAGCCCCCTCACGTGCCACCCAAAACACGTCCCACACGTAGCCCCCCCTCACACACCACAGCCCCCCACACTGTAGCTCACCCTCACACACCACAGCCCCCCACACTGTAGCCTCCCCTCACACACCACAGTCCCCCCACACTGTAGCCCCCCTCCCTTTAGCCCCCCTCACACTCCACAGCCCACCTCACTGTAGCTCCCCCTCACACACTAAAGCCCCCAGTCACTGTAGCTCCCCCTCACACACTACAGCCCCCTAACTGTAGCTCCCCCTCACACACCACAGCCCCCCTCACTGTAGCCCCCTCACACACCACAGCCCCCCTCACTGTAGCCCCCTCACACACCACAGCCCTTCCTCACACACCACAGTCCCCCCCCCCACACTGTAGCTCCCCCTCACACACTACAGCCCTTCATCACACACCACTGCCCCCCCTCACTGTATCTCCCCCTCACACACTACAACCCCCCCCTCACTGTAGCCCCCCTCACACACCACAACCCCCCTCACTGTAGCTCCCCCACACACTACAGCCCCCCCCCCTCACTGTAACTCCCTTTAGCTCTTCTCCCCCACCCCACACACAGTAAACCACTGACCTCTTCTGTGGGGCTCACTGAGCACTGCTGTGCCAGTGCTCCGCTAGGGACAGGGGGGCGAAGCTCTGCCCCACTCTTCCCAGCATACACTGGACGATCATGTGACAGGAAACTGTCACAGGGAGCAGACATGTTAGGATCGTAATCTCTCCTAACATTTGTCTCTCCTTAGTCCCTGTCACCAACCCCCCCCCACCCACCCCCGGCGCCGTGAAGAAGGAGGGGGGTGGAAGTAAATCTCTCTGCTCCCTGCTGTATAGAGATACAGCAGGGAGCTGCCATGTATGGAGCTGGCTCAGCTCCTGAGCCGGCTCCATGCCTGCACCCCCTAGTGGCAGGCAGAGGGAGGCGCCCTAGGCAACGGCCTCTGTTCGCCTACCCATTGTCCCGACTCTGCTGATATGTCCGGGTTCCACATCTGGGACGCACACATATCTCCTAAAAGAGCCCTGAAACTTCTATGCTCTGAGAGCAGGTTAGGATTTTCCTATAGACAATGTAAATGGAGTGCAATTTTAATTTTGCTGTAAATGTAGGGAAATAGAGGAGCCCAAGCTTATTTCTTGCACCTGGGTCCATGAGCCTTTAGCTAGGACACCAGGCAGCAAGAGTGGCAGTCTTGTCCCCATTGTGCGACTTGGCCAATTGATCACTGAAGCTTCGTGCTGTAGCCACGGGAGCCCCAGCAGAACCACAGAGGAGGAATGAGGTAACAAGTAGAACATGATCTTCTCCTTATACAATGCCCCCACTTGAAGACTCACAGGTTCAATACAGAACAGAATGGAGTAAGGCATTAACCGCAATTGGAGGAGATAGCAAGAGGAGAGTCAAGGTGGACCACCGGGAGATAATACTTAGAGGCCAGAGATATGTCAATGAAGTTACCAACTGATACGGAATCCACAAGGGCGAAGACTTGGAACCTGACACCAGACAAGGTGCAAAGTTGGACCAGTATTCACACTTAGGAATGCCTCTCCCACAAATCCTAGGTGCTGGAGTTTCCCGGACACAATGGACAGTCCATACAAAAGTGTTCAGGACTAGTGCAGTAGAGGCAAAGATTCTGCTGCCATCGACAGGATCGTTCTTGCTGTGACAGATGGGCTCTATCCACTTGCATGGGTTCTTCAGCGAAAGCCATTGGTAGAGACCTTTGAAACACTGGAGCAAAATGGGGAAGGTGGTGTGGCGGGACTGGTTTGCGTTCTTGGCGGCGCTCCTTCTGTCTCTCAGCAAACCAAATGTCAATGTGAGTGGCAAGATGGATGAGGTCACTCAGAGTTGACGGAAGGTATCGACTGGCCAGCTTGTCTTTTATTCTGCCCGTAAGAACATTCCAGAACATGACGACGAGGACCTCGTTATTCCCCTGATAATTCTGAGGCAAGAATATGAAGCTCTATGGCATATTGCCCGACTGTGGAATCCCTTCGGTGCAAGCCAAGCAGAGCAGTAGCAGCAGAAGATGCGCGGGTGGGTTCTCTGTGAAATTCATCCAGGAATTCATGGAGGTTAGCCGTCACAGGATTATACCTGTTTCAAACGGAAGTAGCCCATGACAGAACTTTCCCAGAGGGGGAGGCTAACCCCGAATGCCAGCTTGGGGCATTCTGTGGGGAACTGATTAGCCATAAATTCTATGTGTATGGTGAACTGCATAATTATGCCCCTACTGGCATTTGGAGTCTCGTCATACTGGGTCGGCAAAGAGAGATGGAGCTTGGGACCGGGAGACGCCAGAGACACCATAGGTGGAGATGTTGTGACTTTTAGTGATGGCAGTTGACGGACCGCAAGGTGTTGGTATATCATGGTGTTCACCTGGCTAACTTGTTCTCTTGCTGGGCGATTTGCTGCGACTGCTGGGTTACAACTGTCGTGACATGCTGGATATTCGTCAAGGGCACCACGGCAGGATCCATGGCCAGATCCTGCTGTAAGCTGTAAGTAGTGGATCAACTGGGCTACCGCAAGTGGAGGTGTAAGCCACGTCAGGGAGTGAAGTCTAAGGGGCTCAGCAGGAGAGCAGCAGGGAGCGAGGAGAGATGAGTATGGGAGTTAGGACTGGACATTACGAGTGTGCCCGGAGCGGCAGAAGGAGAGATATGGATACAGTCATGACTCGCCATGTGGAGACACCCATAAAAGGCAACATTGTTGTTCCTCCATACATGTAATCCAGAGGTTTCACCTTTTTCATAATGCAATATGAAATACAAGCTGAAGTCTGATTTATTATAGGTGTACAATGTTTGCTAAAGCTAGCATAGTTCACAGAGAAAGAAATACTTGTTTTTGTTTTAGTCCTACATACAACCAGTTCACTAAGAAAATTCAAAAGCTAAAACTTAACTTTTACTCTTGCATCTAAAAGCAGATTCATAAACACATATACTGTATATGTATAAGGCCACAAAATATCCCAATTACACATATCACAAAGTACTGGGTGAGGCAATAAGAAGGAATAACAGATAATATTTAGCTATCAATGGCAAACTCATGTGACCTCCTTGTAGAATTGCTTCCTCTCTAATCATGTTTATGAAAAAACAGATGTCAATGGTCAATGACTTGGAGAAAAGTGATCCTTTGAACCTTGCTAGAATCTCCAGCTGTAAGAATAAATAGTAAGGCCATGTTCACATGGCTTATTTGGGCGCGGATTGGAGCCGTACTGCGTGCGGTATTTGCTCCCCGCCCCGCTGCATGGCTGCCGGCGTAATTGCGGGGCGAAATCCGTCCCCACAATTACGTCGGCAATAAGCCGTGTGAACCGGGCCTAAAGCTCACTTTGATATCCAAAAGTTCGATAGTACACTCTAATACTGAAATGATCCTACAAAATGCCTGCCCATCTGGCAGAGGACCCGCCCCAAAAAGGTCACCACCACAATGTAGAGGCCCTACACCCTGAAAGTGATCCAACACCCTGAAAGTAAGCTGCAGCATGGTGGCCAAGACCACAGAGTGGTTTAAACAGACAGGTTTTACTCAGAACAAGCCAATCAGTTGAGTTCATATGCTCAGCATCATATCTAGAGACTGTATTTTTAAAATAGACGTATGAGTGCTGCCAGTATTGCTGAAGATGTTAAAGGGGTGGGGGTTCAGCCTGTGCTCAGACCACATATCACACACTGCATGAAATTGGTCTGCATGGCTGTCATCCCAGAAAAAAACCTTCTCAAGATGATGCATGAGAAGGCCCGCAAACAGTTTGCTGAAGACAAGCAGATTAAAGAAGTTTTCTCACTACAAACATCATATCTGTAATCTATGGGGACAGTAAAAATAAGCTCTTTTGCAATTGGTTTTTATTACCTAAACTTTAGTTAGCGCATGAGTAATCTGTTTTTCTACACCTGAACTGAGTTTGGTTAATCCCCCTTTTGTTTGATTGGGTGCTGTTTTTAGTGCAACCCCCTGGATGGGACATGCCCCCTGTGCAGGACACAATGTGCTGTGATTGGCTATCTGAACTCTCTGTGCTCACTCACCTCCGAACTGTGTCAAATGAAAATGAAAGAGAAACTGAAGGCTCTCCGAGGGACAGCAAGGATATGGGCAATGCTAGATTCACTTCCCACCCATATAACACACATATAATACACTCTGCTAGACAAAATGGCATGATGTCACTTTATGTAACATTAGGGGGCTGTATATATAACTGTTTAAAGTAATGCTGGTGTTCTGGATACAAGGATTGCTTGTGCAGCCTAGGAAGTAGGTGGTAGCTATCCGGAATGAAAATTTTGCTACTGCAAGAGTTTCTGAGTCTGTGACATCTTCCCCCTTCCCCTGCTCACACAAAATGAGATGGGTAGGGGTGTATGATGTCCCCAGCTTGTGAGGGAAAAAAAAATCCCTCTGGATAGAAACCTGGATTTGAAGTGTAAAAGAGTACACCCTAACCACGTGAAAGCCTTGGAGAATAGTAAAAAAAACCCCCTTTAAGGAAAGTTACTGGCCCATTCCTGTAGTCTATGATAAACTTATTTGGTTTAATGGTGTAAAGTGTTTTGGGGGCCCAGGTGACAAGTACAAAGATAAGTGTGTCTTCCCTCAGTCAAGCATGGTGGTGGGATGTCGGTTTGGAACTCATGAGTATGCTGGGGGGGGGGGGGGGGAGTACAGTTTTTGAAAGAACATGATTTAAAATGTACTGTCCCCCCCCTCGGAAACGGGGTGAAGACAGTAATTTCCAAAATGGAAGGACCCCAAACACACCTCCAAGACAATCATAAATTTAAAGGGTAAGGGGCTGAGGCCAAGTATGTTCCCGACCTAAACCCCTTAAAACATATGCGGGGGATCCTCAAATGGGGGTGGAGGAAGGGAGGGTCTCTAACATCCCCCCAGCTCCTTATGTTGTCATGGAGGAGTGAAAGAGGTTCCGTGGCTGCAATAGAAAAATTTTGAACCTCCCTTCCCAAAAAATTTAAAGGGAGTGTGGAAAATAATGGCCACAAAGAAATTTTACACTTTGGGGAAAATTTGCCCATTTTCCTTACGGGGTACACACTTTTTTTGGGCCCAGGGGTTTTAAAACATTGAGGGGGTGTTGATTTTTGATAGGGGCCACCCCCAAATTTACACTGAAAATAAAAGCTGCACATGACTATTTACAATTTTCCAGTGTTGTCCCATGAAAAGGCAAAATTGCTCCTTTTTCCCACCGACTTGTTAATTTTTAAAAAAGATTTTATATACAAAAACAAAGTGTGTTTTATTTTTAAAATATTATATATATATATATATTTATATATATATATATATTTATATATTTCCCAAACACGTCTGGAGAAAAAGCATTGCACGAATACACAGGGGAAACCCGCCTCTTTGGCACAAAAGCACACCCAAAGGGGGGTTCTTTTTGGAAAAAAAGGCAGAATACGGGTGGTCAGTTTGCAATAATTAGCTCCCCAAACAAGAATGTCGCTGGATTGCCAAGAGCACGTAAGTATAAGAAAAGGGAAAAGCAAGGAAAAATACACTGGATTTATTTGCATTTATATTTTGCCCTTTATTTATATATTTGCATATTCATGGAGAAATTTTTTCCCCTTTAATTATGGATGTTTGCCCCCCCAAAATTGCATGGAAAGGCCCTCTTGGACCCGGGAAACTTTGGGCATTTGGCATGAAAAAAAAGCTTTCCCAATTTTTTCCCTTTCCACTATTTTTTTGGTGAAAAGGGTTTTTCCTTTTCTAATTCTTTTGCCTTTCAGGGGGTTTTTTTCCTCCCTGCCCCGATACTTTTTTTGGGTAGGTGCTGCCTTTTTTTCCATATATGTTGTAAGGCCCTGTTTTGGGAAAGGTGGTAAAAGGGGGGTTTTACTTGCCCCAGAGTTCTCGCAATATTTTTTGAGGACAAAGCATGTCCCCGGGGAAAACCGGGCCCTTTGGGGTGAGGGTAGGGGGCTTTCGTTTTTTTTCTGTGTCAATGCGGTGGTATTTGGGCACTGTTTTTTCAGTTATTTGCGGGGAGGTGATACAGAAATTTTACAGTTTTATCCGGGGGAAGGTTTTTTACCGGAGCAGCCCAAAGTGTTGGGTGGTGACTGTCCCGTGTTCCAAGCCGGGGTTTTGCGGTTTATAAAAAGTCGGGCTGGGTTGGCTTACTAGGTCCCTTCTCCCAATTTACGGCCAGGGAAGTTTGGGGCCCTGGAGGTTACACCACAGAAAACCAGCAAACCAGCCGGGTAGAAAGGGAAAAAATACTGTTTATTTTAGTGCCGGACGAGCACCCTTTATTTTGTGTATTTTTTTGGTTTGACATAAGTCTTTTGTCTGCTGTCTGCAAAAAAATGCCAAAAAGAGAACCGTGCCTGGACATAAGGGTTCTGTGTCTCTATTACCTGGACTTTGCTATACCCCCAAAATTGACCCCTCAAATAAAATATAAATTTTTTTATATATATTTTTATATATGTATATATATATATACACATATTTTAAACAAAACCTGCTCGTCTGAGTTTAAAACTAAGGGAAACCCATTTATTTCTTTATCACATTTTTGGCACCTCGCAAAGGGGGAAAAAAGGGCTGTTTCCACCCCTGTCTCCTCGCTGGGACTAAAAGGGGGTATTTGGGGTTGTAGCCCCCAAAAAACCTAGTCGCTTCCCTGCGGGATGAAAAAAGGGCCGGGAAAAATTTCCTTGTTGGAACATTGGGGGTAAGCCCCCACCATACTCTATACTTTCTCTCAAGGGAAAGGCTGCCCCGGGGGGAAGGGGTTTGGAAGCCTTACTAACCACTAAACGTAGGGTCGCACCCCTGAAATGTGGGCCCCCCTTTTAAATTTTTGGCCTTTCTTTCCAAAGGTCCTTCCCCTTTGGGGTGTGGTCTGGACTTCCGAAGGTGCTGCCAGGACCCTGGTAGTGGTGTGTATATATATATTTTTTAATATTATAATATATATATATATATATATAATGTGCCGCAACCCTGCCAGTGGCACCCAGGTTTGCATATTGTTTTCTCAGAAATGTTTTTTTGTGCAGAACCATACGTTGCATTTGGTGTATATTGCTTTTAATCTATATGGGGAGGAAAGGGTGCCTCTATTTTGGTTTTCTGGACTATGCCCACTTTTACAGGCTGTCATAATAAGTGCAGCCTGCAGGTTTGGTGTTTTTTTATTTTTTCCTCTCTGGATTAACGGAGGTCGGTTGACCAGTGAGAGGCCTGGATTTGGCTCTATTGAGAGGTAAAGATAGCTAGGACTGCCCGACCCGAGATCACGTTTGAATGTCGTGGGCAGCTTAAACATTTTTTGATCAAAATATGTGAACCGAGATCTCAAAGTTTTTTTTATGGCTGGGATAAAACTCCGTTATATACCCTTCCTGCTGTTGCCACCTTACTATATATATATATATATATATATATATATATATATATATGCACTTTTCCTATAGCTGGCAGTAAGAAAATGCTTCACACACATCTGCCAGCTATGGGAAAATTATATGTATATATTATAATTTATATATAAAATTATATATATATTTATATATTTTATATATATATTATATATATATATTATATTATATAATGTTATTTTCCTATAGCTGGCAGTAAGAAAATACTTCACACATGTCTGCTTTCTCATTCTGGGTTAGGTCTGGCTTGCGATTCTTTAAATCTCAAGGGTCTTGTTTTCATTAGTTAGAGAAGCTTCATCCATCCCCAATGAGCGCAGAAGATACCTGCAGCAGGCAGCTAATGAGCATTTATTCCCTTTACTGCTTCTTCAGTATTGTAAGTCCTTATACATGAAAATCAAGGAGCACTGGAAAAGGTCATAGGAGAAAATTTATAGGCCTCTAGCTGCTGTACATCAGCATGGCCCATTAGAGCAAAACAAGAGACCTGGAAAATAGGATCAGCACTGTTGTAGTTTCTCAATATTGTCTTTCCAGATTTAGAAGTGTGTATTGTATAATCTATATTATCAGAGCTGACCATGGAAATATCTCTAGTTTGTATCTCTGTATGTTGTCTACTAAATTGCCAGAGAACAATGTAAGGCAAAAAAAAAAACAGAAGAAGTGAGACACACAACAGTGAGGATGGGCTGTAGAAAAACACTAAATCATGTTGACTCTCTCGTGGACAGTAAATAGAAGGATATTAGCAAAGGACAGAACTAAAATACATCATGTAAATTATTGGTTCATATTTGATCATTTCACAATGGAAAATGAAAGAAGGCAATATAGGATGACTTTATAAATATGTATACAAATTTCAAGGGTCATTATAAAGATCTCTCCTATGATCTAATTATACCCAAGACTGTTTCCAGAACAAAGGGGCATCCTCTACATCTAGAAGAAAGAAGGTTTCTACATAAACATAGCAGGGGATTCTTTACTGTAACAGCAGTGAGACTGTGGGATTCTCTACCAGAGGAAATTATCACGATGAGTTCAAAAGGATCTGGATGCATTTCTAAAGCGTAAGAATATAACAAGTTATAATGACTAGGACTCTGGAGTAGGGTCGTTGATACAGAGATTTATTCTGATTGCCAGATTGAAGTCGGGAAGGAATTTTTAACCTAAATGGGGGCCATTGGCTTTTACCTCATTGGGGTTTTTGCCTTCCTCTGGATCAACACTTTAGCACAATAGATTAAACTGGATGGACATCTGTCTTTTTTCAGCTTGACATACTATTTAATTATTCAGTATATAGCCTTTACATATAGAGCATAAGCCTTGGCCTGGGAGATAGCAAATACTGCCCATACAGAGATTAACAATACATAGGACATAGCCATGTAAAATCACTGATCTAACGGCATGCTGTATGTAACAGTAGACATAGTGGATCCCAACAAATCTGTGTCAAAATAACAAATTTAGCAACAAGAAGGGTTTTGATGACACCTGCATTTAAGTAGACATTTTTTTTGTCCTCATACACCTAGATGGCACTGGTGTAAGTGGTTAATATCTTGCTGTTTGATATTGCCACCACCTATAGCATTAGAAAAACATGAGTTAAATGTTTATATATTTATGTGACTGTATAAAAAATGTTAAAATATTCTACTTATCACACAAGCCACTAGCACAAAGTATTGTCTCTCTGTTGTAGGCTGGAAGCCTAGATAAGGCTGGATAGTGACATTATGCATAAAGATAAGACTCAGCATGTATTTCTCCATCATTCCTTGGTATCTGGCGGAGGGTGTTGTTCGAGAAGCTATAAAAGCTACAAGATTTTTCTGTCAATTAACTCCTATTAACAGGAATTTCTGTAAAGTGCATATATCCTGCTGCACTCTATAACTATACATATAGATATATAGACACGTATTTGTGTCTAGTGTGGGGCTTAGCTTAATATTAGCTCGATGATACAAAGTCCTTGGCTTCTGTTTAGTAGTTTGGCTTTTATTTATACACAAAAAACTAACAAACTTTAACATAGTTAAACAAGTTTAACAAAGTCCATGTTGCATAAAGATAACTCAAAGTCCTTCGGGGGTTAGTCCACCTGCAAGCAGAGTCTGAAGCTGTCACCTTTATACCCAGGTCAGGAACCACACAACCCCTTTCTCAGATCTGCAGGCCCAGCCTTTATAGCTTCTGGCACCAGGCTCATCTGTAACATGGGAATGGATTCCCACTCATCACTTCAGCCACTCCAGATAAACTGCCCCAGATTAGCTGCTTGGAGCAGCTAATCTAAGCGATACCAAGTGTTAGTACTTAAAACCACCGACACACCAAACTGCTGGCTTACTTCACTGAGGCCAGGCACCTCAGTGACCATGACCATGTAACTGTCATCTACGACAGCTACATGAGCCTTTTTACATTATCCTAACCTGACCAATACCAGGGTTTTGAGCACCTTCCACTACCATTAAGTAAACCCTTGACAGGTTATCTGAGTTCCCTTGCAGCTTGCCCATTCTATGTTCTACAGGTTCTGGCATTATTCCCCTTTGTCTTCCACATCCAATTCAGGGAGGCATGGTCTGACACAAGCCTTAATCTCATTCCTTAAAAATAGTATCGGAGGGAGTCTAGTACCCACTTTATTTCCAGACATTGCTTTTCTACTATAATATAGTTCCTTTCTGATGGGGACAGTTTTCTGCTTGGATATGTTACTGGGTGCTCTTCCCTTGTAAGTACTTGGGACATAATTGCACCCAAACCCACATCGGAAGCATCCAACTGGACCATAAACTCATGGGAGAAATCTGGGGCTGCCAACATGGGTTGCCTACACCGGGCCTATTTAAGCGTTTGATATGTGTTCTCTGCTTCAGAGGACCACTTAATAATTGAGGTCTGTAGGCCCTCTTAGGGATCCTGCCAGTTGATCAAGAACTTACTCTCTACAGAGGTAGAGCACCCAAACACCGGGACTGAATTATCTCAGATATATGAACCTATTATAGACCCTTTTATGTGCCTCTTGTTCCCAGAGAAGATGTTCACTTACTATGGGCATTACCCTCGACATTCTCTCCTACATTTGGGGTACATGATAGATGATACTGATATAGGGCATGGCCTCACTCTCCCAGTTTTCCTGTGCTGCATCCAGCGGCACCCTAGGGTGCCTGCCATATAGTAACTCAAAAGACGAAAACCTGATGAACGTTTGGGATACCTCACTGATAGCGAACAACAAAAATGGCAGTAGTCTCAGTCCAGTCTATCCTTCTCAACCCCTTTTTAGCATGGCCTTCAAGGTCTTGTTGAACTTCTCAACCAGACCATCCATTTGTGGATGGTAGATAGAGGTTCACAGTTAAGTAACCTTCAACACATTGCTCTCTCATATCCTTTGACATAAATGAGTTTCCTTGGTCCGTTAGGATCTCCTTGGCAATTCCTCTTCAGTGGAACATGAAAAACAGCTCCTTTGCGATATTTTAAGAGTAGGGGTCTATTACAGTGTCACCTTATGGGAAATCAACTGAACACAACTCATTATTGAGAGCAGAATTGTGTCATCCATGGCATGTTATAAATAATATCCCGTATGGAGAATTAGTGCGAGCCAAGAGGTGTTGCACTAGCAAGCAAGCATATATTGAGGTAGAAAAAAACAGTTTGCAACAAGCTGGCACAACGTGGCAAAGTCCATTTTGTCTGCTCAGCACAAAATTGAACAAATGGATAGGTCTTCTCTATTGCGTGGAAAACTAAAAAGAAGGATTTGTCAGAGTGTATCACAATTTCCACGTGCTACAGTCAGCAAATTCATAACATAGTTGCAATTATTAAATAAAAATCTGCTCTTGTTGTTTGTGAATGAACATATGCATGATTTGCTAGAAAATTAATACTAAATTTATGTCAAAGCGGGCACCCATATTAGGCTCTTTATTATCAGCCAGCCTATATACCAGCCAAACCAATAGCAACAATACCTGGTTGTCAACAAAGGGCTTATATGGATGTGGACATTCACAATGCACTGCATATAAGTACGCATGTAAAACCACAGAGTTCACCTCATTTGTAACTGACAAGAAATATTTAATTAAAAACTACATGAATTGTAATAGTAAACATGTTGTTTACTTGATATTATGCAATAGTTGCAGAATCCAATACGTAGGATGCACCATGGGACCTCTTAAAATAAGGGTTAGAAGACATTTGTCAGATGCGACCAGGAAAGACTGCTTTAAATGTTCCACAGTGTCTAGATATTTTTAAGAAGTTCATTCGAATGATGTCAGTTCTTTTATTTTTTGTGGTATTGAGAAGGTAAAACATTCAGTTAGGGGTGGGAATCTACACTATAAACTCCTTAGTAGGGAATCCCGTATGATTTTTAATTTGGGTACTAGAGCCCCCAGAGTTCTTAACATTAAACAGGATTTCTGTTATCATTATTCATTGTAAGTAATTATCGGGATCTCAGTCTAAATTTCATATAGTGCTGTTTAGTTCTTACTGTCTGCACCTCGTTTACGTTTTTGTTGAAGCACAATTGATAGCTCCGATTGAAAGGGGGCATTTTTGTCTGCATCAAGTGACCCTAGCGGTCTTTTTAAATAGGAAGGCATAAAGGCATCATGTAGACTACGACTAAGGATACCTTTTATCCAAAACGCTTCAGTTTCTTTTCTTTCTAACATGCACTATTGATTCCCTTGGTGCTGTCTATGTTAGACATTATTGATTATTTTGTTTGGATGGATTTTATGAAGATTTTAACAAACGTTGATCATGTTTTAACCTGATTTGGTTCTTCGGAAGGAGCTGGCATTGGACTTTTTTACCCTGACCAGTAGAACCTGTGTAGAATCCTCTATAGGGTATTGTCTGGCCCAAAGTGGCCCCCTAACACATGGGAATGTGCCAGGCCCATCACCTTATGCTGATAAGGTTTGAAGATTACGAGTTGTTCCACCAACTCTTCCCTAATTTTTGTTACCCAATACAAAAGATCCACATTCATTGCAAAGTAAGGCTACCTTTCATTTGCCCCAGGTTTCAGAGGTACGCCATTCAGGACCACCACATTATCTAAAGCCACTTTTAAATTTCCATTCTGGAGTTGGGCAGTCCCAAAATTCTCTCGTGACTCCTATAAGCCAGGGAGATTTTCCCCCACTAGAACTATTAGGGGAAACTCCGGGATTACCTCAGGGCCTATATTAGGGTTTCCTGGGAGCCTTGTTCGTTTGCGTTATTGCCTTTTCCCATAACAAGGGACAATTCCCGTTCCTGAATGTATGAGTGTTTCCAGGTTTCCCAGTAGATTTCCTGTACTGGACTTCTCCACAGCGTAGAACTGCTCCACCAGTCTCACTAGGTCATCCACAGACTGGGGATCCTCTTGTGCCACCCAGCACTGCATGGGCCTGGGGAGGGAGTGCATAAATTGGTCCATGATGATTCACTCCACTATTTGGACTGGTGAGAATACCTCCAGCTATAACCATTTTTGGACAAAATGGAATAGGTCAAACAATTGTGACCTCGGAGGCTTGCCGGGACTGTACGCCCATTGGTGCACACTGAGCCAGCATATTGGCTTTCAACTTAGGATATTTTTTGATGTCCTGCAGGGCAAGGTCACAGTAGGCTTTTTGGGGTTCTCCAATTAAATATGGGGCCAAAACCTCAGCATATTGATTCAGGGGAAGATTTTCCTTGTCAGCCACCTGCTCGAACACAGTGAGGAAGGTCTCTATGTTGTCTTCAGATGTCATCTTCTTAAAGGCTTCCCTCCTGGTCCTTCTGATACAAAGGCCTTCACTTGTTCCTGTTGGATTCTGTCGGGCCTGGATGATTTCTTGCATTACTGTCATCTGCTGAATCAACAGTTTATTTGTTTCTTGCTGTGATTACATGGCTTTTCTATGTGCTTTCTGTTGTTGTGCAGTTGTCTGTTGCAGATGTTTAATGACCTCCTCCATGGCAGGCCATAACTCAGGACATATATGGTGGATTTATGTCCGAATCCTCCACCAATAGTGGGGCTAATTTTTTATTTGTTATAGGGCTCACAACTGTGATTTATTACACTTTGTAATTCATACTTAAATGATTTACCTGACAAGAGCCTTGTCTTCCCCTCCCCCCTATCCACTGCAAACCATCTGATGTTTATTGATCACATGGCCTCAGTGAATGTTTTGTTATCACTCAGTAGTAGTGTTGAGCGATTACGTTGGCCATTGACATTGGTCGATGGTCGATAGTCGACCATCATCGACAAGATAGTCGATGGTCGATGATAAATTATGACTAGTGTTGAGCGATTGCGTTGGTCATCGACATCGGTCGATGGTCGATAGTCGACAATATAGTCGATAGTGAGTGGTCGATTATGAGCGAATACCAAAAAGTCTATGGGAGAGCAAAACACCTTTTCATTCTTACACCCAAACAGGCTGGAGAAGGGGGAATTAAAGCCAAACAGTCAAATGGATACGTGATACATTGGGCAACACCTTGGTTATAAAACCACAGAAAAAAATTCCCACCCCAAACCTATCCCGTCTTGTACCACGCATGCCCCTTAAAACCTGCATCCCAAAAATTAAAAGGCCAGAAGGCATATGTTTTAAACCCATCATTTTATTGAATGGAATTGAATATCCCGTCCTGGAACCGCATGGCCCAAACCCGCATCCCCCAATTTAAAAGTGCGGGAAAAAAAGGATCTTTAAACCCACCATTTTTTTTGAAGGGAAATTTGGGGAATACATGTCCTGGGGCCACAGCATGACCCCAAAAACCTGCATGACCCCCAGATAAAAAGTGCCGGAAAAGGAGTCTTTCAACCACCATTTTATTTTCAGGGAATTGACTAACCTGCCTGGGCCACAGCAGGGCCCCAAAACCCTGCTGACCCCCCATTTAAAAATGCCGGAAAATAGTTTTTAAACCACCATTTTAGTTGAAGGGGACTTGACTATACTGTCCTGTACGCAAATGCCCATTAAACCTGTCGCCCCACAGTTAAAAAAGTGCGGAAAAAGGAAATTTTTAAACCCCATTTTATTGAACGGGCATTGACAAACCCTGTCCTTTTACCGCAGAATGACCTTTAAACCTGTCTGACCAAGATTAAAAAGTGCCGAAATGGGATTTCTTTCAACCCCCCATTTTGTTTCATGGACAATAGTGTCCCTGCCCGGGGTAGCGCTTGCCCTCCGTAGAGTGGGACCAATTGAGCTTATTTGGGAAAAATACTGGTGGTTAACGCTCCTGTTCCCCAGGCCCTTTTTTTTGGCATTCTTTTCTCTTTTTTACTCAACGTGTGGGGGAAAATTGTCTCGTATTTTGTTCTTGCCCGTGCTCATACTCCATGTCCTCTGAAACCTACATCGGGTCAAGTTTTCTGTACCTCCCTTGTAAAAATTCGAGGAATTTTTTTTCCACTATTTTGTACTGAATTTTTGAGTTTAATTTAGAAACACATTTTTAAAATAATGGAATCCCACCCTGTATTTTTTTCCTTTTTTTAAATTTATTAAATGGGTTTTCTCAATAAAAGGGGTTATAGCTATGTTAAAGATCTTCAAAAAAATCATTTTTCAATATGTGTCCTTTTTAAAGGGCCTAAACCCATTCCCGTTTCTGACAGCACCATAACCCTTGAGCCACTTTACAATTGTGAAGAACAAATGTCTGTTAGAAACCACATTTTTTACAATAGGCCTGTATCAGCTGATTTCACAGCAAAAAGCCCCCCAAAAATTTAAAAAAATGACAATTGTGCTGGATGCAGGTTGCATTAACCCCTGAAGGACAGATTGGCGACGCTGTTCGTTACTAGATTCACAGGCCCTGACCCCCGATGACGGGCCTGAGGCCTGCAACTGTAGACCGCTGGCATTGTGTTTTCGCCAGATGGAAGGGCACCTTCTCTGTACTCCCTAACCCCCGTCCCACCCCCCTCTTTGCTCGCTTACCACCTGAATTTGGGTCCAGTTCTAATATAAAAATTTCGAAATATGGAGGGTTTTTGGAAAGCCTCTTATTAAAAAACGGCAAATCACAGCTATTTCAAATCCCTCAAATCAAAAAAAAAATTTCTGGATTCAAAAAAAACTGCAAAGTAGATCTTCAACAAAGCTGGCGCGCCAAATTAAAAAACACGTGTCTAAAGTATTGGATAATTTTAAAAAAAGGGATTTTTTGGGACCATCAATTCCCTATGGTGACCAAAATTGCGTATTCAAATTTAATCAAAATAGATCTATCAAAAAGCTGGCCTGCGC